>JAKTYE010000010.1:0-274041 GCA_030561785.1 Ogataea ortonii
CAGAGAGGTGATTAGGAATCTTGGCAGAGTAAAACAATATTATGAGGAGAAATCAGCCTCAAACATAAAGCAATCCAGGCTGGACAGCTTTTTCGGAGTTAATTCTATCAACAGTTCTTCATGATAATTGAATTAAACAAGGTTTGGTAATGAAGCTTCACGAATCAATCTTCGCAGAATTAGGAAAATAAGTAGTGAGTTAACCAAAACAAACCCGGGTAAGACACTTTCTTTTGGCAGATATCTGGCAAATAAGAACAAAAAGCTCTGTACCGATTATTTCGGCTAATCCAGGTTTCACTGTATTTAGAAGGAAGAATCGGTACCTGCCGTTAATCAACGTGCATACTATGGGTCTGACGATCTTGTTGACAGCCTCCCGGAGGAAAAAACACCGGGAGCTCCCGGTAAATAAATTCCTTGGACCCGATGCACCCACGAATTCGATCAGCTGAGCCGCTGTTTTTTCGGAGTTGTGAAATCCTTAGTGACGTGACGAGCCGTGCGAACCACCTGGCCAGCAAATAGCTCTTGGTACTTAAAGAGGGGAAAAAGAGCAGGTTCTCTTTATTTTCTTTTTGTTTGTTAGAAAGGACAGTATAGAGCTACGCTTAGAATTAAAGATGGTTCATAAGTTGATTTTGATCAGACACGGAGAATCTGAATGGAACAGACAGAATCTTTTCACCGGTTGGGTTGATGTGAAGCTTTCTGAAACTGGTAAAAAGGAAGCCAGAAGAGCTGGTGAATTGTTGAAAGAATCCGGACTCAAACCAGATCTTCTCTTCACTTCGAAGTTGACCAGAGCTATCCACACTGCTAACATTGCTCTTGAAGAGGCTGACAGACTTTTCATTCCTGTCATCAGATCATGGAGACTGAATGAGAGACATTACGGAGCTCTTCAAGGAAAGGACAAAGCCGCAACCTTGGCCGAATACGGTCAGGAGCAATTCCAAATCTGGAGACGGTCTTATGATGTTCCTCCTCCTCCAATTGAGGACTCCTCCAAGTTTTCTCAGGCCGGTGATGAAAGATATAATGATGTTGATCCAAAGGTTTTGCCAAAGTCCGAATCTTTGTCATTGGTGATTGACAGACTTCTTCCATACTGGCAGGACACCATTGCCAAAGAGGTTCTTGAAGGAAAGACAGTCATGATCGTTGCCCATGGTAACTCTCTCAGAGCCCTTGTCAAGTACTTGGATAACATTTCCGACAAAGAGATCACTGGATTGAACATTCCTACTGGTATTCCCCTCGTTTATGAGCTGGATGATAAGCTGCAGCCAGTTACGCCTTCTTACTATCTAGATCCAGAAGCTGCTGCTGCAGGTGCTGCTGCCGTGGCTGCCCAGGGTCAAAAGAAATAAGGCCTATTAGCTGGCTTATATAATTTTCTTTTTGTGCCAAAGAATGTTTATGGTCATTTGCACTGTGTACTGCGTTGCCATCTTTTTCGATGATAGATCACTAGTGTTGATGATGTATTGTTGTAAAACCACACAGGACAAGGATCAGCTGTCGGTTTTACATCCTTACACAGCCCAATTCCCCTCAAACGTATTTTCGGTTCATATCGCTTGACCCCAGACGAGAAGAACAATTGCTTGTGATTAGAGACAGAAAACTGGTTCCATTATTAAACTAGTGACCCGAATGCTAGCTGCCAAACGACATGCTGATTTCAAAACGCTTGCTTAGAGTCAAAGCAGGAGTGCCCATATTTCAGCGATGTCGTTGCAAGCATTCCGGGGTGAACGAGGGACGCACTTCAAATGATTCAAACAGAACAAATACTGCCAATAATCTAGTACAGTTGACAAGGAAATTCTTAGCCCCTTCTCTGGAAAGCCTAGAAAATTTCATAATACAACAAGCACAGGTATCTTTGGATAAAAAGGAATCGGCAAGTGGACGTTTTGCATCCAAAAAGACCGACGTGCTTTTTTCGAATACCGAGTTTCTGAAGCTGGACAGTCCGAAAGATGTTGCTGTTTTCCTCTCTTTTCCTCTAATTCCGACTGCGTTTGAGGAGTTTTGGAATCTCTGTCGCAGGGAAAGCAAAGTCCCAATCCCGTCACTCATCGCCAATTTTACTTCTCAAAAATATAACAGCAAGGAGAATTTGAAAAATGTATCCAAAGTTCTGATCAGATACCATTGGTTTACGAATGCCACGCTTTTGCTCAACTCTGCATCATTGCCTCTGGAGGACTATTCAACTCTACTCAATTCTACTTTGAAACATGAGCTTCGTTCACAATGGTCGAGAATAGAGTTTTATCGCACTTACAAGAGATTAAGTCGCAGTCCACTGATCTTGAGACAAATAGGATTGCCTGTTGACTTTGAGTTACTGGACTTCTTAAATGCTTTGGAGGCAAAGTACACTAACCATTATTTTCGCACATTCAATGAGCTAGAACGCTCTTTAGAGGAAGATTGCGAGCTTTACGATAGGAATTTCAACGTTCAATTGATGAAGTGTTTCATCATGATAGATTTTGTGAAGTCTTCAGTCTCTGATATTGGTAAGCAGGTGCGTGAGAATTTCAGATTGGCAAAGAAATATCGACAGTATTTCGAACAAAGCGGCAACTCAATAGGTTTCTTTATAAAATCATGCATATCTCTTTCTGCCAGGGAGCAGCTGTTTCCTCAAGATCAAAAAGAGGAAATATCCCACCGCAAAGCAAATGAAGTTATCCAAGTTCTGTTTCGAGAGAAGGAAATTCACCCTTTGATTGAATTTTTGACCAAACATGACATTTACGTTATGGCAACCGAACTCAACTTGTCACAAAACGAACTGGAATTGGTATGGAAGCGATTCAAAAAAAAAGATCGTATTTTGGGTGAAATTTTATTCAACAAAGGTCTTCTTTGTAAAGATTTTCTCCAAACGAACTTCACGGTGCTATCACCATACAACAAATTTAGATGTTTGCATCACCTGTACACTTCTGCCGATTCGTGGGATTCTATAGAATTTCGAGATCACATCAAGAAGATAATTTCCAAACAGGAACAAGGGTATGTTGTGAGCCTTTTGGCAAGAAAAGTTTTACCCACTCTTTCAAATAATCCAACTGCAATTTTCCAATTTGTGAAAGCTCTTCGTCACCTTGGAGATACATATCCCGAAAGCTTAATGGAGGTTGTTGATACGTACTTGATCAGCAAAGAAGTCGGGATCTCACCAGCAAAGAAATTCTTGGTTGAAATTGTTTCATTTTCGAGCGATGTTAAGAATGCTCACGATCTCTTTCCTTTGATGCCTTCTTTGTTGAGATATTTTGCGATTATAGGATCAGTGGGGTCTGAGTTTGAAGATAGGGTGAACAAAGTAGGAAGGGTTTTTGGAAGTGTGCTAGCAACTACCAAAGTTATGCCTTCCCAGTTGGCTAACGACCGACTGTTGCAATTTGTTGGAGAGCATATACCTCGCCTTATTGTTGTTGAGGGCGAGTATATCAGAAAAATAGGTCACCAACTATGGAAATCTTCACCTGAGAAGATATCAACTTTGATTGAAGCATGGACTGCACAAGTCGCTCTAGCTGCAAATGAGTGCATTCCAGATACAAAACGACTGACCGACGTTGCTTCAATTGTATTATTAATGATGTTTAATGACCATCTGAGAGAGATTGGGGAGTTGAATTGGGAACAGTTCTTGCAGCTCAACGAAATTCTCGATAACGCTACCATCTTCAAATCAAGAGCATTCTCCCCTATTCCCAAATTAGAAGGAAAAAGCTTGATGACTATTCAAAGTTCCGTTTTGAGCGAAATGGTGGACAAATTGTTCGACAACAAAAGTCTTTCAACCGAGAAGCATTTACACAATGACACTATGGGATTCAATGATGCTATAAAAAGATTTAGAATGCATTATGATGAGTTGAAGGAGTTCGGACTAGTTGTAAGCGAAGATAAATGGATTCCGAAAACAAGATTGGTCTATGAAGAAGAACCGATAGAGATAGTTCGACTTCTGTTGAGCGTGAAGGCCAAGGCGAAATTGACTGCAGCATTTCTTTCCCAGAACCCAGAGATGATAATGGATGTGGTCAAAAAATATTATCACGATTACCAAAAAGATATCCCTGCAATACTAATTCATGAATCGATTATAGAAGTTATGAGGTCCGATTTGGCTTACCAGGAGAAGATGTACATTCACACATATTTGGATAAGCTGGCAGTTTTGATTCTAGCTAACACCACTGTATTCAAAAGAAACACAAAGACAAAACAGATCTGGATTGAGTTTATGGAAACTGTCATTCAAAGTACCGGCGAGCATGAAGCAGTTACAAATGCTGCCTTAGAATGGGCTGTAACGAAAGCCCAGAGACGTAACCTTGACGTTTATGTCCAAGATTGGATTGAAAAGTTGTCTGAGATCAGATCAAGACAACTCAGTTCTTAAGACTCGAACTCTAACACTTATGATCTTCTCTGAGATGGAGGATGGCTCGTTGCTTACACGGGGGGAACTGAGGAGGCAGTTGACTGAACACCCTTGCACACGCTAGAGAGAGAAGTGGGAGGAGAGTACTGTAGCAGCATTGAAGTTTAAATTGATGACATAATTAGGGACATAATCATGAGTTCCCACTGGAGTGGAAGTTAAACAGGGTTTACGTTTCACCGCCGTATTTGGTAGTTTTTGCGAGGCCCTTGATTGGCTATCTACAAGTGTTTTACAAGGGACAAACATAATCGAATGATTTTAATTGAGGTATGGAAAAGGTGGATTTTCAAATAGGGCTGTTATTCAATCCGTCACTAGTAGGCCGACTGATTTTCGACAGCCGTGCAGCTTGCTTCTCTAGTTGCCCGTGGGGTGATTGCTTGACAATTCAGCTCGCTTTCATTTGCCGAAAAACAAAAACTTGTGGTGTGAAGAAGTTAAAGTGCAACAGTTCTTCACTGCTTACGCAGGGAGCGAAATTCCACGGGGGCCCGGCTCAAAATTCCCTGGAGCTTCATGTTGAAAATCGGGGGGAAACCTGTAGAGTTCGCGCCAAAGGCCCGACCAACGTGATAACCATTTCCCGTCATAGCTCTTAATTTCTATAGGTGTACGGGGATTAAATTACGTAATAAACATTTGTGTACTGGCGAAAAAACTTCTCAGATGATGGAAGTTTGTCCAATTACCAGTGTTATTTTACGTTATCATCTTGCAACACCAGGCTGTATTTAACGGTTTCCGCTAGATAGCTTTAATTGAGTTCAAAATGCTTTCAAACGTTCTAAGAGCCAGCTTGAGACATAATGCTAGGGGGTTTGCATACTCTGCTAGAGCCCCAGTTGCCAGAATCACGCCTAGAATGATGGCCTTGAGAAAGTACTCTGACCATCATGAGGAGACTTTTGAGGAGTTTTCTGTCAGATATGAGAAGGAGTTCGATGAGGCATATGATCTGTTTGAGGTTCAGAGAGTTTTGAACAACTGTTTCTCTTACGACTTGGTCCCTTCGCCGGCTGTGATTGAAAGGGCCCTGAGAGCTTGCAGAAGAGTCAATGATTATGCCACTGCAGTTAGAGTTTTCGAAGGTCTAAAACACAAGGTTGAGAACAAGGAGCAATACCAGGCATACTTGGATGAGCTCAAGGACGTGAGACAAGAGTTGGGTATTGACTTGAAGGAAGAACTATTTACCGAAAACTAAACTCACAGTTACAAGCAAAATGGGAGGCCAGAAAAGTTACAAAATACCAATACCTTGATTCCTCTGTACGGCTATCGAATCACATTATTCACCAGAAGATTATATTCGTCTTCGCAATTTACTAGAACACTCTTGACAACTTTTTTATTTATAGTTGTGTTAAGGAAGCATTAAGAACCTTAGACGGTAGAGTGTATATTTTCGTCTGCCCGAAGACCTTTCTTATAAACCTGAACTTGGACTGGTGTCCTCTTCTTCGGTCGTTGAAGATTACAGCCAATCATATTGTTTGATTTTTTCATCCATTCTAAAAGATGCTTCACCGCCACTGTTACCTCGATAATTTCTTCGGATAGTGGCTCAGGTGGCAGTGCAGTAATAAGCTCCAAAAGTAGCAAAATGTAAACAACCTAGATCTTCTGCTATGTTTATGTTTGGCAGCGCGAGGAAATAGAAGTAGAGCTTCAAGTAAAAAGGCTTGGAAGGAAGGATTACTGAGCCAAAAGACTCCCAAAACCGTCATAAGCTACCTTTCACCATTGAGATTGTCTAAATAATCGCAACATGAATCTTGCAGAAGAAGAAACGTCCATCATGGATAGTTCTGTATGGCTTCCGGACGATGAAAAAACCTACACAAAAGGACGTATAGTGGAAATATTGAGCGAAGGTCGTCAATTCAAAGTTCAACCAGAAGACAGCAAAAAGTCAACAATTATAATGGATGCAGACAAGGTGGAAAGATGCAATCCTCCTCAATTCGACAAATGTGAGGATATGGCCTCTTTGACATACTTGAACGAGCCCTCGGTGATCGAAAATTTACTTACAAGATATAACGAAGACTTGATTTACACATGCTCCGGTCTTTTCCTGGTGGCCATAAATCCTTACAAAGAGCTGAATATTTACGACAAAAATTTCATCAATTATTACAGAAACAAAGTGAAAACTCAAGGAGGGGACAGCGATCAAGAAAGACTGACGTCCGTTAAACCACACATTTTTGCAACCTCCGAAGAGGCATTCCAGAATCTGGTTGAGTTCAAACAAGATCAAAGTATTTTAGTCACAGGTGAATCTGGAGCAGGTAAAACCGAAACAACCAAGAAAGTGATCCAATATATTCTTTCAGTCTCCTCTACTAAAAATGAAAAGGTTGAGTCTTCTTCGTTTGAAAGCAAGATCCTGGAAGCCAACCCAATTCTGGAAAGTTTTGGAAATGCTCAAACGGTAAAAAATCTCAATTCTTCAAGATTTGGGAAATTTGTCAAAATCCAAATTCAGCCGTCAACAAAAGAGCTTTATAGTGCCCAAATCGATTGGTATCTGCTCGAGAAATCAAGAGTCGTGCTACAAGACAAATTGGAAAGAAACTACCATGTGTTCTACCAGTTCCTCAGAAGCGCTTCTGATGAGTTGCTCAAAGAGTTCAGACTCAATAGGTCTATCTATGACTACGGCTATTTGAAAGATACAAATGCTTCCGTTCCTGGTATTGATGACAAAAATGATTATTCACAACTCATGAGAGCCCTCAAGACGATGAATTTTTCCAAAAAGGAAATCAAAAAGATATTCAAAGTGATCGCAATTATATTACATTTGGGAAATCTTGCATTCAAGAATACAAAGGCGGACTCTAGACAGGCATATTTCACTGAGAATTCTCCCATAGAAATCATTGCCGAACTGTTTGGCATATCAAGGCATGATCTTGATCATGCTCTTCTAACATCAAAAGTTAAGGCGGGAAAAGAATTTGTGACCCAGCAAAGGACAGCCTCCCAAGCAAAGTTTGCAATCGATGCCTTGGCAAAATCCCTTTATGAGAGATTGTTCCAATACCTGGTTGATAGAATCAACGAAAGCTTCAATGGAAATATGTCCCTTTCATTAGAGAATTCCAAGTCAATTGGTATATTGGACATTGCGGGTTTCGAGATCTTTGAAAGGAATTCTTTCGAACAGTTATGCATCAACTACACAAATGAAAAACTTCAACAATTCTTCAACCATCATATGTTTGTCTTGGAGCAAAGCGAATATCTAAGGGAGGGAATTAGCTGGAATTATATTGATTTCGGCCAAGAACTCAAGCCAACTATAGAGCTGATTGAGGGGTCCAACAGCAAAAAAATTGGTATCTTCTCTATTCTTGATGAGGAATGTGTTGTTCCAAAAGGCTCCGATAAGTCGTTTTTGGAGAAATTGCACAAAGAATTGGAATCTAAAGATAAAAAGAAAGCAAATCATACTTACAAAGCGAACAAGCTTCGAGATGGGTTTGTTGTTAAGCATTACGCAGGCGAAGTCGAATATTCCATTGAAGGATGGCTAGACAAAAATAAAGATCCTTTGAGCAACACAATCGTGGAACTTCTATCAAATTCTAGTGACACGTTCATACAAGATATATTTGGGTCAGCGGACACCATGATGGCTAATGTGTCGGATTCTCCAGTGAAAGGTGGCATCAAGAAAAAGAGTGGAATGTTTAGAACTGTCGTGAAAAGACATCATGAACAGCTGAATGACTTGATGAAACAACTTTCTTCAACTCATCCACATTTTGTAAGATGCATTCTACCAAATACAGAGAAAAAACCAAGCAAGTTTGATAAAAAGCTTGTTCTTGAACAACTAAGATGCAATGGTGTTCTTGAAGGAATTAGAATTGCTAGATCCGGATATCCTAACAGAGTTGAATTCAAGCAGTTTGTTGAGCAGTACGGAATATTGGCGAAGAGCTTTGTTTCTGTTAAAGATTCCCTACGGTCCTGCAAACAAATTTCAGAAATCATTCTCAATGAGCTGCACCTTGATCCGAAAGTTTACAAAGTGGGATCTACTAAACTTTTTTTCCGGAATGGAGTCCTTGCTGGTCTTGAAAAGGAGAAGAGTCGGAAGGTTAACACTATCATGACTGACTTCAAATCTATGGCAAGAGGTGCTTTACTGAGAGTTCAAATGAGAGAAAAGCTTGCGAAATCAAGGGCTTCCCGTGTCATTGCAAAGAACTTCAAGATCTATAACGATCTCTCCACTGACCCATGGTTCAACCTCATATCCCAATTGAAGCCCTTGCTTGTTGATAGTGAGTCAGGCCAATCATACTTCATTCAAAAAATTCAAGCTTTGGATAATGAAATTAAGTCTTTGAAGTTGCAAAAAGAACAGGATGCCAACGAAAAGAGTAAATTGAAGAAAAGTTTGGACCAGTTGCTCGAGGACACTAGGATTGACAAGCAGCTATTGACATGCAAATCTGAAGAGCTCGAAGTTGCTAAAAAGAGACAAGTTGAGCTTGAAAAGCAATTTGCAGATAAAACTCGTGAGTTTGAGGAACTTGATGAACTATATCAAGCATCCAGATCTGACCTCCAGAAAGAGAAAGACGAACTTACTCTCAAAATTGCATTGCTCGGAGAGAATGCTGAAAGCCATAGAAAAGGCACTGATATGTTGGAACAAGAAGTTAAAATGTTGAGAGGATGTATCGAGCAGAAAGAAAGAAATTCAGTTATTCTACAAGCCAAATTAGGAGAGAATACTAAAGAGATGGAAAGAAGAATGCAAGAAGCAGTAAGTATCATGGTTTTCAAAGAGTTCAAAGTAATCAGGACCCCATTGTCATTTTCGACTTTTTTCACGATTTGAACAAATAACTAACTGAATATTTAGGCCAAGGAGCTTTTCAATACGAAGGAGCAAATGAAAAGTTTGCTTGACGAAAACAAAAGTCTGAAAGACTCACTTGATAAAAACCTTCTGGCCACAGAAGAATTTACCAAGATTGCTAAAGCAAAGGAGATTGAACTGGGGAAAAGCACTGAAACCCAAATAATACCAGAGTTTGAGAAGTTGAAATCCAAATACAGGCAGTTGAAACATGAATCAAAGGAAGTCAAAGAATTGCTCGAAGCCAAGATATCTGATGAAGTGAGTTTCGATCGGGGAAAGCAGAGATACGACAAAGAGATCAATGATTTGAAACAAGAGATTCAAGGATTGAAACAAGAGCTACAAGTTGAGAAAAGGACCTCAACTAGGTTAAGCCAAGAACTCAGATCAGCGAAACTTGAAAATGAGCAAGTGTCTAAATCGAAGAAAATGCTTGATGTGCAATTGGCAGAGTCCAAGCTTAAGATGTCTCAGCGGCCAGATGTGGTGCGCTACGATGAGAAGCATTTGAAAGATGAAATGGAACTGCTCCAGACGAGACTGGCATCCGAATCTTATGAGAACAGGCAACTGCGTGCTCAGTTTAAAAAATTGAATGACGACGGAATGCCGTTCTCTCCTACAAAGAGCGATTATATCACTCGCTCTTCTTCAGCCCTGTCGCACGATATTGAAGATGTTGACTTAAAATCAGAACTTCTCATTGAAAGAGCTGCCAGCAAAAGGCTTGAAAAACTCAACATTGAGCTACAAAAGGAACTTCTGCAATCGAAGAATAACAATCGTGAGAGTCGTGGATTGACACCTCTTGATGCGGACTATCAGCCAAAATATCACTTGGCTGAAGTTCAAATAAAGAATTTGGAAGATAGGCTGAAACAGTTACCTACTCTGAACTTGCCTTTGCAAAATAGAACAAAGACCATTGAAAATCTCAACAACATCAATGGCTCTTTTGAATCCAAAGACTCAATCAGTGCCAAGCAGGAGAACCTGAGGTTGAACTCTCTGCTTAATGAGTCCCAAACAAAGTTGAGAAGACTGCAGGCAACCAACGAAGCCAGTTTTTCACAGCAAGAACAGATAACACAACTGAGCTCAAAGCTGCAGATTGTGGTCAAAAAGTCCGAATCCTTAGAAGAGTCTCTGCAATTTTACAAAACTCGGGCCGAAAACTATTACAACAAGATAGAAGCAGCAGAAGTAGCAGTTCAAACAGCCAAACGAGCTGAGGAAATGACACGCAATGAGCTCAATCAAACAAAGCAGAGATTGGCCAAGGCACAACAAGAGTATAAAGCTTCTGATATTACTGTTGCAAGACTGAACACGACAATTAGAGAGCTTGACAGAGATTTATCTGATAAGCTTTTCGAATTGAGGAAACTGCAGGAAAATTACAATGTACTGAAGGAAAAGTATGAAAATGTCGAAGAGTTGAGATCATCCACTTCTTCCAGCCAAAATGACTCCAAAGACAGGGAGCTCAAGGTCTTGAATGATGATCTTGTTTCCCTGATGGACAAAGAAACAGAGCTCAATAAACAGATTAAGAACATTACCATGCAGTTGGAAGCTTCCAAAAAGGAGTCCAGATCAGTCAAATTCAGTAATACCGAGTTGACAAAGGAAAACGAGCAGTTCAAAAAAGCTCTGACAGAAGCTATGTACAGAAACGATGAATTGACGACGGAGAGACAGGAGCATTTGATGAAATTATCTACACTGACTTCTCAGGTCAAGGCTCTGAAGAGCACCAATCAAGCTTTGCTCCAAGAAAGGGATGATCTACTGGAATCTAAGAGAGCTTTGGAAGAAAAAGTCTCTGCTATCACTTCTGAATTCGACAAGCATCTTGAGAAGGCAAAGAATGATGCCACTAATGCTACTACTGTTGTGCAACTGACAAGTCAGCTTGAGGAGTCATCTAGGGAGGCCACAATTTTGAAAGAAAAGTTGGAGAAATATAAGCGAGAATTGGAAGAGTATGAATCTAAAACCGAAAGTCTCCAAAAAGACTCGTTGATGATCATCGAAGAGAACAAGGCTTTGACGAAGTTCAACAGGCAACTCAAGATAAAGATGGATGATATACAATCTGAGTACGCTGCTGAGAAGGATGCAGAACGTAAGCATTGGTCGACTAGAGTTCAGGAGCTGGAGGAGAAACTGTTCACGCAAAGTGCTACTAGAAGAGAGGAGGACCAAAAACTGTATAACATGGAGAGACTAGCCAAAGACTTTGAGCACCGAAATGAATTACAGGCATCCATCATTGACAGATACAAAGATGAGATAAAGACTTTGGAAGACACTGTTGCAAGATTGGATTCTAATCTTGAATCATTGCAGAAACGAGAAGTTGAGGCTACTTTATGCTCGAAAAGAGCTGTCAGGGAGCTGGAGAATTACAAGGAGCACGCCTTGCTGCTCGAGAAAGAGCTTTTCGACTGGAAAACTAACTCTGTTAGTTGATTAATGTTTTTTAGTCATAATTAATAGGAACTAGTTGCGACAGCTTGTCTGTTGGTGTACACGGTAGCAACACTTTAGAGTCTATCGACGCAGTCGATTTGATCTCAAAAACTTTCTCTGCATATGATACAAAATGAGTCAATGTCTTTGGAGTGTACACGACTGAAAAAAGTGCGAGGAGCTGGATGGAGATGAATTTGTATCTGGAGAAGCATAGGGAGAAAGGATCTGTCCGGTTCGAGTCTCAGCGGACGTTACAGCAGGAAAGTGTGGACCTGCATTTTGAAAGATTCAAAATGTTGAGATTCAGTGTCAGTTCGACTTTTCAGAGGGCTGCTTCTCGCTCTTTTGCTAGAAGTAATTCTTCTTCTATTTCGGCCATTACCTACAAGAATTTGCACAGAAACAGAAAAAGACCTTCGTTGCCAACGTTGGATGCTCCAACTTGGAGTGCTGGAGCTGCAGTGTCATCTATCATCTACGAAACTCCTCCTCCCTCAAAAGCCCCTAAGACCCAACATGTTTTGAACTGTCTTGTGCAGAACGAGCCTGGTGTTTTGTCTTTGGTGTCCGGAACTTTGGCCGCCAGAGGATTCAACATTGATTCCTTGGTTGTTTGTAACACCGAAGTCAAAGACCTATCAAGAATGACAATTGTGTTGGATGGCCAAGATGCCGTTATTGAGCAGGCCAGAAGACAGATTGAGGATCTTGTCCCTGTCTATGCTGTGCTGGATTACTCCAACTCTGAGATTATCAAAAGAGAGCTCTTGTTGGCTAGAGTTTCTCTACTGGGACCTGAATATTTTCAAGAGCTTATTGCCCACCACAATGAACAGATGGATCAGTTTACAACGGAATTCAAGGAGTCAAGGTTCCATCCTAATAATTTACCACCTTCTCAGGCCCTTAGACAGAAGTACGAACACTTGGATGCCATCACAAAGCTCACTAAACAGTTCGGGGGAAAAATTCTAGATGTGTCCGACCGCAATTGTATTGTTGAGCTTTCTGCAAAACCAAGCAGAATCAGTGCTTTTATCGCATTAGTTCAACCATTTGGTATTCTTGAAATTGCTAGATCAGGTATGATGGCCTTCCCAAGAACTCCTTTGGAAGCATTCTCTACTGAAGATGGTACTGATCCAACCAAAGATGCTGCTGACGTTGTTGACGCATCTCAACTTCCTCCAGGTTGATCAGGTTGATCAATTCTTCTTCAGACATTCGTAAAGTGAATAGTTGAAGCGAATAAAACCGTTATTTTAAAATGTGTATATCCATAAATAAGTCTGTTGAAAAAGGACTCAGTATCTTTGGTAGTTGAAAATTCCGAGCCTCGCCAACATTGAGATCCACTCGATCTTGTATGCAGAAATGAAAAACCAAAACTTTCCGGCAAAAAAAACCTGTAAGCTATCTGACGAATACTGCTTGACCAGACACAGGTATTTGATCCAACTCGAGCTCCCCTATGAATGAATCTGTAGATAAATCAACAGATGCACCAATATCAACAACGGCTTGTCCGGATCCGAGTACCTTTCCGATGACCTTTTCGAACAGTGCCATGTCCGTAATATTTAGAACCATTTGATCGAGCTGAGAACCAACATTGTAATAAATTTCATCCTGCTCAGTGATAATTGTGGTCTTTGCATCATTCCAAGTATCGATATTTGTGTTGCCAAATTTCTCACCATCATACAAGAGATTTGCAGTGCCTTTGATCTTCTGCACATCAAGAGAAGTGACCTTAATATTTTCGCCCAATTTCAAGAACAAATTCAAGTATCCAGTGATCACTGGGACATCACCATCTTGTAACTCAAAAGATAAGTCATCGATGGTGACATTCTTCACGAAACGTGATGCCAATGAGTCCAAATTCAGCGGACAACTCAAGGGGACATGGACTTTCTTAAAGATTTTATTCACAATAAAGGATAGACCACTGTTGATTTTTTTCCCATCTATCGTGAATTGTACAAGTCCTTCCTGTAAAATGTGGTTCACAAATTTAAAAATTGGTGAAATATGAGTTTCGACATTTGAATCCTGAGTACATTCTTGAGTGAGCTTTTTAATGTCCGAAACCAAATTGATTGAAGCAGAAACATTCAGAAGCTTTTGCTGGGTTTCAAGTCTCGCAATGTCAAAACTCGATGTTGTCAAAACGGCCAACTCCAAGTTTGGGTTTTCGTCACAGCCTTCAATCGACAAGCTCCAGTCCAAAGATGGAATAATCAGAGAGTCAATATCAAACAAATGCAATAATTTGTTGACAGGGTTTTTATTGATCAGCAGGTCAAAGTCACACACTATTCCTTCATTCCCAGTTGGTTCAGTGACCCTGAAGTTTTCAAGATTCAGATTTTCATAAGAGATATGATTAAGCAGAGATGTTGGAAGATCCAAGTCTAACGGAATAATCAGATTTGAAATGGGGATATAACCATTGAAAATCAAAACTTTCACATTAGCATTCCCTTTTAAGCTGAACGTCGAATCTGGAGAAGTCAAAATTCTCTTGATTATGCCCAAGACTCCGCTAGAGCGCGGATGAACTGTGAGATACAGATCAAGTTGATTGTCTGTATGGTCGACGATTCTGACTGAAAAAGGAGATATTTCAACTTTACCCAAATTTTTGTAATCGTTCTTTGATTCATCGAACACAACGAGGTCCAATTCATCGATTTTCAAATTAAGACGCCTTAATAGTAGACCGGCTGTTCTGAAGTAGAATCTCCCTGATGCGTCTTCAATTTGTGAATAACTACTAAAACTTGTCCCTTTGACTTGCAATTCAATACCCCCTTCCGCGTTCACACCAAGAAAGTTGACCTCATCTGAGTCGAAACTTGTGCTCTGTGCAACATACAGACCAAGATTTGGTTTGACTTTGAAAGTGAAGACGCTGACAAAGATAATAAGCAAGGTGGAAAGGATGAATATTGGAATCCATACATCAAGTCTAAGTCTCCTCTTTTTTTTGTATCCATTTGGCAGGAGATTAGAAAGCGACTCCTGGGCTTGTCCAAGTAAAGGAGTAGTTTCCTGGGTATCTGCTTGTCTGGAAGTCATTGTGTGAACTGTTTTGCCTTCAAATGTGCCAAGATGAAGTAGACTCAAGAAGATTTAACTGTTTTAATTGAGGTGCTTGAATTCTGGCCAATTTGACATGCTGTGAACCAAACTGTGTGTCCAAGCCTCATAGTGGCTAAGTAGATGTTCAGCCACTAACAAAAAAATATTTCTTGAATTTTTCATTCTCCTTAGAGACAATCAACTCTCCATAATAAAAATCAGCTCCGGCCATTCACATTTGTCAAATGTTATACCTGATTGGACTGGGACTCTCTTATGAGACAGATATTACTGTGCGAGGTTTAGAAGTGGTGAAAAAAGGCAAAAGGGTTTATCTCGAAGCATACACTTCGATTTTAATGGCAGCCAGTAAAGAATCGTTAGAAAAGTTTTACGGTAGAGAGGTGATATTGGCAGATAGAGAATTGGTGGAAAGTGGATCTGACCAGATTCTACAGAATGCTGAGAATGATGATGTTGCATTCTTAGTTGTTGGTGATGTGTTCGGTGCTACTACTCACACTGATCTGGTGATCAGAGCCAGGGAATTAGGCATCAAAGTCGAGTCGATTCATAATGCGTCTGTGATGAATGCGGTTGGAGCATGTGGCTTGCAATTATACAACTTTGGGCAGGCTGTTTCCATTGTATTTTTTACTGAAAGTTGGAGACCAGACTCTTTTTACAATAAGATCATGGAAAACAGAAAAATAGGACTTCATACTTTGTTGCTGTTGGATATCAAGGTCAAAGAGCCTAATATTGCGGAGCTCATGAAAGGAAGAGTGGTCTATGAACCTCCTAGATACATGTCTGTGGCCACCTGCTGTGAGCAGCTGCTAGAGATCGAAGAAAAGAGAGGAGAAAACGCTTACACTCCAGACACCCCATGTGTAGCTGTTTCTAGGCTGGGATCTCCGACTCAGAAGTTCAAAGCGGCCACTTTGAAAGAATTATCCCTATATGATTCTGGAGAGCCTCTTCACTCTGTTGTGATGCTGGGGAGACAAGTTCATGAGCTCGAGTTGGATTACTTATTGGAATTCGCAGACAACAAGGATTTATTCAAGCAGGCTGTCGCTGCAGATCAAGAGTTCTTCAAACCTGCTACCAGTATAGTTCCTGTCGAAGATGACTTCACCGACTAGTGTTTAGGGGTTATATAGTAACACAAGAAAACGGGAAAGCTTTTAGACATGAACCATGAGATTCTTCAATTTATGTTTGCATCAATTCTAGAGGCAAGATAACAGAATCGACCGAGCTCCATTATAAAAAAATCGGGCTGTGATGATAACCTTTTTTGAGAGCAGAACGGGAGCTCTTACTCTTAATAACTATTTCACTGATTTGAAGTGAATGCCCAGGTGTGGGTATCTCTAGAGTGCGTCGCAAAATTGGACGTGAGTGATGTTCATCCATCGCACATAAACAGTCTGTGGCTAGAAGTTCAAAAAAAACACAGATGTCGAATCAGTTGTTTGGCCAGTCCACTTTTCGAAACTCGATAATAAGTGAATCTCAAGAATCCGGTACAAAGCCTCTAATTTTTTATGGATCACAAACAGGAAACGCCAAAAAGTTGTCCTACTTAGTTGCTGGAGAGGTTGAAGCAGTTTTGGATTGCAAGACTAGAGTGTACAGTCTTGAGGAGTGCTGCGCAAACGATTTAAATGAATTAACTGATGGTAGATTGTGCGTGTTCTTCCTTTCAACTTATGGGGAAGGTGAGCAATGTGACAACGCTTCTGACTTTTTCTTATTTTTGAATCAGGACAATGTGGTATTCAGGAAATTGGTATTTTTGGTTTGGGAAATAGTGCCTATGAGTTTTACCAAGGGACTGCACGGAGTTTCAGAGAATGCATATTGAGACTAGGTGGAAGAATTATAGCACCTTACGGAGAAGGTGATGATGATAAAGGGATGATCGATGAGGATTACGTCAACTGGAAAACTGAGTTCATTTCCAGTATTGGAAGGCTGTTGAGCTTAAAGGAGAGGCCAAAAAACGTATATTCTCCAGTCTATCGTGTTTCTGAGCTTTCGGCTAATAGGTACACTGTAGGAGAGATAGTTCCCTCGATCTCCCAATTAGTGTTTCTTGAGCGGCCTCCATTCCATCAATCTAAACCTTTCCTGGCTGAAGTGAAAAACGTGAGACAACTTTTCAACTCTGGTGACCGAAATTGTATTCATGGTGAATTGAGTTTACATGGGTCAAAATTGAAGTATGAGACGGGAGACCATTTGGGGGTATACCCTTCTAATATGGTCTTAGAAGTAGAGGACCCTCTAAATGTTTTCGACTTACTTTCCAAAGCTGACCAGACAATTAGCGTTGTCCCCAACAAGATAGCCACATCAGTATGGTTCTCCTCACCCACAACGTACCGGGCCATTTTTCAATACTATCTGAACATCAGCGGAATTATTTCAAGACGGACTGTGAAGAGCATAATACAGTTTGCGCCTACTCAGCAGGCCCGGAATTACTTGACTCATGTATATTCTTCCAGTGAAACATTTCGTACAAAAGTTCTAGACAATTGTTGGACTTTGGCGACTCTACTAAATACAGCATCCTGTGGTGAGAAATGGAAAGATGTTCCGTTCTCTTTTTTACTGGAGTTTCTAGGAAAATTAGAGCCAAGATATTATTCCATTTCCTCCTCCAGTTTTGTATATCCAGACACTGTCCATTTTACTTGTCTGGTTGAAAAAACCGAGTTTTCTGGAAATGTTAGTTATGGCGTTTGTTCGAACTACTTCAAAGCCTTGTGCATACAGGATTCACGATACGATCTGCAGGGGCCCAGGGGATTATATCGAGGGTCCAGAATTCCCATATTCATTCGCAGATCAAACTTTCGGCTACCACACCTTCCGCAGAAATCAGTGATAATGATTTGTACTGGGACTGGTATTGCCCCATTTCGGGCATTTGTGCAATCCCTTGTTCAGACATCTTCGACAAAGGAAATTGGTTCTGTTTTACTATTCTACGGGTGTCGTGGCCCGAAAGAAGATCTGCTCTATGAATCTGAGTGGGAAGAGCACAGAAAGAATCTGAAGGGGATGGCCAAATTTTTCTTTTGCTTTTCGCGGGCGCAGCCCACCCACATGAAAGCTTATGTGTTAGACGCTCTTCGGTCCAACGCTACAGAGATAGGCTCGCTTATCGACCAGGGTGCATACGTCTACCTTTGTGGCAATTCCAGCAACATCGGGAAAGGAGTCATTCCTGTCCTCCGTGAAGTTTTCACGACTTACAAGGACTGGCCAGCAGAAGAAACGGTTGGGTTTTTCAAGACAATGAGGTTTGAGGGCCGCTACCAGGAAGATTTGTGGTGACAGCAGGCTTGAGGAGACGGAGGAAAGAAAGTTTAGTAGGGCCCAGCACTGCCAGAACGGCCCTCGGGCTGCGCGATGTATTAGATCACGTTTTGCTCAATAATGCAGGCTTGATGGGGTGTGTTTAAAGCCACATAGATGATAGGGAGTGGCTGGTGCGTTTGCTTGAAAATCGAATTCCAACCTTGGACTCGGGTTTAACCCGGGGGATAGTCCCCCAAGGACAGATGAGAATATAATTTCTGCGCCACAAAGGGGGTGGAATAGTACTTTTCACCGGGATGCGCATATAAATTCTAAAAGTTATCCGTAGTTAAATAATCTCGATACTCGAGTCTCGTTATTCTAAACCTGCTTGGACTTACACAGAGCCATTGGGAGTTTGTGTAATGTCTAGAAGGTCTTCGCAACTTTCATTCCATATCGAGCTCGACTCTTCTCCCTATTTGGATGAAGCCCTAAGGACAGTGGAAAATGTGCTCGCCTCTCAACTAAAGGCAATCTCCTATCTGGTGGAACAGTATCAGAACTCCCAATGGTCACAGGAGCAACTCAAAGGCTCACTCAGGGTACTCAATAACTCTCTTGATCAAGGTGGCAAAGTGATTGTCTCGGGAATTGGCAAGTCATTCAAAATTGCAAGCAAGACCGTGGCAACATTGAATTCGCTCAGTGTTCACTCGGCTTTGCTCCACCCCTCAGAAGCTCTACATGGCGACCTTGGAGTGGTTAGAGAGGATCATGGAGATTCTTTGATACTGATTTCAGCCTCGGGAAACTCTCCTGAGCTTACAACGTTACTACAACACATCCCCAAGCAGATTCCTGTGATACTGGTCACGTGTACAAAAGTATCGGCGTTGGCCCAAAACCCCAAAGTCAAGTCTCTGATCTATGCGGAATTGCCGCCTAAGCTTTCAGAAAAGAACCTTTATGGCCTCAGTGCTCCTACAATCTCCACTACATTGTGTCTGACGCTTTTGGATGGAATATGTATTGCGTTGTCGGAGCTACACATCAAAGACCTGAACGTGAGGAGAAGAAAGTTCGGAGACAGACATCCTGGTGGTGCCATTGGTTTACAATATCTGCAAGGGTTAGAAAAAGAGGGGGTTACCAGTGGGTCGAATACTGAGTTTTCTTCGTTGGATAAATCAATCTCGGACTCTTCTTTAGAATTTTTTGAGAACACAATACAGCAAAACTTGGAGCAATCTGAAATCCACCAAGTTGATGACACTACTGACGCAGATGAGTACATTGGAAACGACGTGGGTATCTTTGAACTGTCTGAACTGAAGTTGCTGAACAGCATCAAGCTGTCAGACTCGAAGATTACGTTCCAGACTCTCCCAGGCAGCGAACTCGAGATACTCCAATACATCACGCTATACGAATATATTGTGGTGAGTGACTCTGTCATAAGCAGGGCAATAGATTCCAAATCTCTCCAGGAGGTTTATAAACAATCAAAACTACAAAAAGACAACTGGGACGAAACCAAATGGAAGCTGAACAACTGTTTTTTGGAGGTATCTCTATGAGTTCTATTTTTTCTAAATGAATAGTTTTTTTGGTTTTTCCCTTGTTTGATCTTAAAAGTTCTATAATTAATGAATTGTTTTAGTGGGCCAAAGTGGCCAAGAAATGAGTTAGTTATGCAAACTGACAAGCCGTAAGTTTGGTGCCTGGATCGTTTCTTGAGACAAAATCCAGGCTGTGTTTCGTCCCCTTTTTGAAGACGCGAGAAAGCCGTAGACGCGTCCATTATGTATTTCCCAATAAGGAATTCGTCCCAAAGTGGCCCTGGGATAAGATATTGTAGGAGGGAAAAATGTTAAAACATTTGAACGTAGATTGACAAGTGTCTCAGGTTTTCTTGGGAGGTAACAAAAATTTGAAAGGCTTCTGAGAGGCTACAAATAACGTCATTGAACATATAAGAAGCGATTCATTAGTATCTTGGTGTGAACAAGTGTTGTTATCAAGCTGGAAGTTGAGTAACTGGGAGAAAGAACAACCGATTGAGACTGCGAAAGAAGCTATTGTTGTCTTGTGAGCGTCTACCATAAGTTTTCGTGGATCAATACTCATTTGTGCAGCATCTTTTTACTCAAATGTCTTCACTGTTCAAAAGGTCTTCTCGTGACAAAGACAAGAAGGACCGAACCCCGAAGGCCAGGGTCTCGTCAGGTTCTTCTGCCTTCTCTGTTAACCTCCACCAAGCACCGAACACCAATTCAAACAATCTAAGTGCCCCAAACAAAGTGATCCAGGCAACAAAGAGCTATATTGGGCGGAATTCGGGTGAACTAAGCTTCAAAGCGGGCGATTTCTTCTACATTTTGAATTCGGCAGATATTAACGAACACTGGATAGAGGCACATGACCCGATCAAGAACATCAAGGGGCGAGTGCCCTCTTCCTTCTTCAAAGTTTTTGGAAAGACCCATAGATCTGTGAGTCAAAAACTCTCTGATACTGGAAGTGCTTCCTCAAGTTCGAGCTCCAGTCCTATGATTGGAAATTCTGGACTGAACCAGCAGCTCACCGGCTCTAAAAAAGTGACCCCTCTACCTTCGTTGTATGGCCGCTTGTTGTATGATTTCAAAGCGGAAAGACAGGATGAACTTAATGTTTCAGCAGGGGAAAACATTATCATTTGTGCGCATCACGACTACGAATGGTTCATTGGTAAGTTTTTTGACAAAATTGGGGAACCCAGGCTTGTTCCTGTCAGCTATGTCCAACTCTTCGATATCTCAACCAAAGTACCCTACAATGCTCCTGCAAGAGATGTAATCAATAGGGAGAGATTGCCTACGGTGGAGGAATGGAAAGCAATCAAAAACAGACATAAAGCCAGTGCCCGAACAGTCGGTTCGGCTATAAATCCCCAAAGACCACAACAGCATCAATCACCAACACAATTACAGCAGCAACAGAATCAATCTGGACATATAGACTCTGCTCGGTCATCAACTCAAAAGTTGAAATTGTTGGAAATTTCACCAATCTATGCAGTGGATGTGAACATTGAGTCATTCTCTTGCACGAACGGGAAGTATTGGTATCTAATCAGAGTTCTCCTCAACAATGGATTAGCAAGGAGTCTTTGCAGATATTACGAAGACTTTTTCAACTACCACCAAAACGTGTTGAGCACCTGGCCTCGAGAAGGTGGTAAATTTGATACCAAAGAGAAGAAAGAAAGAATTATTTCTTTTATTCCTGGTCCTTTGATGGATGTTAGTGAAAGTTTATGTCACAAAAGGTTGATTGATTTGGACATCTATTTGAAAAATACAATTAAGCTCCCAGATTACATTTCCAAAACAGTTTTGATAAATTCATTTTTCGAGATACTGGAAGGAGACCAAGAATTTGCTAGCAAAGAAGCTCTTCAAAAAATACCAATACAACCTCAAAGACCACCTCCAAACATGGTCATCTTGAACAAGAGTGAAAGCTCTGCCATCTCGCCTTCAGAAAGCAACAATGGACCTCATCACCAGCCACATGGAACCAGGCATTCTCAGTATCAACAGGATAGGTTATCCCAGTATGAGAATATGAAGAATAATTCTATTAATAACAGACTTAGTGGATTGCATCTGACCCCGCAACAGAAGAGACTGTCTTCGGTATCTTCGTCTTCATCTATCAAGATTCACAGTACTAGTACAAATGACACTACTTCCGGAGGTGAGGAACCTGGAGTAGGAAGGACCACTACCGGGGACACACTCAAATTCAAACTCAAGTTCTACTACAGGGATGACATTTTTGCCATCATTGTGGCTGAAAATACTTTTCTTTCCTCCTTGAAGAAACTCATTCTTCCTCGCATTGATGAATCGAATGATCCTAGTGCTGAAAAAAGAATGAAGGTGATACCCAAGAACAACAGGAACATTGATGAAGACTCGTTTGCTAACGAGGATGAAATTGTCACCGATTCTCAGCTTTGGAGATCTCCTAATTTCACCGACAAAGGCAAGTTTTTGGTCATCGTCGAATAGTGGTTTTGTTTCCCAACATGAGTTAATGTATAACATGACTTCTAATTTACATTCTATTTACAGGCTGGTTTCTATAAACTCCGTTGCTTTTCTAAAAGCTGGATTCTTCTCTGGCTTTTTGCACTGTATGCTCTCAACAGTCTCTGATAAAAGGAAGCATTTTCATCTCTGTAAAACTTGGGGTTACTTTCATAGTCTTCGGGAGGGGGGTCACGAAACTCAAATCGAATGACACCTCTAACAAATCTCCTATAAGCAGCACCAATCTTTAGTTTATCGGTGATCTGCTTAATTTCATACTTGACCTTCCAATCGTATCCTTTAGAATCATCAAGAATGTCCACAGAAGGAGTTGGATAAGAAGCTTTGCACAATGTACCATTGAAATAATGATCCGCTTTGACATGGAACATCAAACAACGGTCTTCTTGTCCGTAGGATTTCATGAATATGTCGTTGTTGAGCTGCTGAAACTCTTGTTTCTGTTCAAGGCGATTTCTGAAAGAATTTTTGATTCTTTCAGAAGGGAGATCTGAATCCAACGCTTGTTCTTCCTGAACAACAGCTAAATCGTCACGACCACTGTCCTGTTTCTTCTTTCCTAACCTGCCCATTCTTTCAATCGACTCTTCGTCAACAACGTTCACTAGAACTTCCAAGTAATGCTGGTCAGACGATTGCAAGTTCACTATCAAACGGAAAGGTTTACCTCTAGTTTTCTCCACGATTATATCCAACAAGTCTTGCCACATTTTCAAACTTGTTTTGAACTCGAAATCTGCCATGAAACTCGATAAAGACTCTCTTTTGGTTTGCCAATGTGTTCCGATATCATGCACCACCTCTTCAAGAGAATCGGTATCTATCTTATTCGCACGTCGGGAAGAATGGTATCCATGGAAATATTGATCGATCTCTGTCAATGGTAAATATTGGAAACCAAAAAACCTCTTCATGTTGTGGAAACTAATGAATATACCGTCCATGTTTCCTATCCTTGCCTGCATTCCATAGTTCCACATGGAGGTTCTAATCAAATCAAACCATTCTCTTTCGTAGCTTTCAAATGGTCCATGAGTACGGTATATTTCATAATTTGTAGGAAAGAAATCAGTGTGAGAAATGTCATGTCTAATCGCACATACAGCTCGTGTTTTCAAATCAAAAGTTCCTGTCCCAGGAAGCGAACCATTCCGGGCATCCAATTGTGACCTCATCAAAAAACTGCCCATCTGAGCAAAATGGTACGAGTTGTTGCCAGGTGCCGGAGAAGGATCCTCTGAAGACTTCAGAAAACGTGAAAAAATATCTGAATCCGAAGTCAAAAACAGCTCGAGCTCATGACCCAGCAAAGAAAGCGCTATTTCAGAGTCTGCTGTTTTATCTGAGCTAATACAAAACAATCGATCTTCTGGGGAGCCTTTTGGGATGACCAGGGAAAACGAAGGTGATCTGGCTGTTTTTGTCATTCTCGTTGATGATGGAAAAGTTCTGGAAAAAGTAGAGGTATCACAGGGCCTGTCCTTGCTTAAGAGAATGTGAAAATGTTTTAAGACTTTTGTCATAGATGATGTTGACGAATAATAGCGTATTTTTTGCTTTTCAGAAGAAGCTTCAGAGTTCACTTTCTTGCAAATCTGCAACATTTGATGATCTTTCTCTGGAGGAACAAACCCTGATATTAGATCGAACCGAAACTCGTCAATACTGGGGATATTCACAAGTGAAGACTCAAAGTTGAAGGTTTTTGTCCTAGGATCCTGGAGATAATGAACACCCGGAGAAAATAATACTCTTTCAAGATTATGTTTTAGTGTTGGAATGTCTTCCGGATCCGAACAATTATCTTTCAAGGGAACATAAATGGGAAGATCATTTGAACCCAGACCAACCAATTTAGTCACAAGGGTAGATGGTCCAGCTTTGGTCTGCCCGACCGAGGGAGATGATTTGTTCTTTGTCACTTTCCCTATCACTTGATTCAAACGGTGTACTTGGCGGCCACGTTCCCTGACTCTCACACGGCTATAAAACCGTATTTGACAAGTCAGCTGTTGCTTCCCATCACTCAAGTAGCAATAACCAACCATTTGGGGTGATTCACTGACTTTAATGGCAAGACAAAGCTATCAAATATTCTTAGAGAAGAACAAAATCGTACTTGTGAGCTATCTAGATCAAAAATTTTCATAGCTGCACAGCCAGTAAGTATACTGGAGAAATCAGACCGAGGGAGAAGAGTAGAGGAATGTAGAATGTCTATAGGTATATATCAAAAGTGGTATGAAAAAGAAAACTACGAGAAGAAAACAACTGAGATCAAGGCGAAGAGAGAAGAAAGTCCATAGCTTTCGAGCTGAACACCATCGCCTTTAGAAGAAGAAGATGTTTTGGTAGAACTGCTTGTAGTAGAGGAAGCAGTAGCAGATGAGGTTGAAGAAGAAGAATCGGCCGTGGAAGTGCTATCATCATCATCTTCAGAAACAGTGGTGCTGATGTATGTTGCATCGTCATCACATTGGTCTTGAGTTTCCGCTTCAAATCCGCTTCCGGCACCTGCACCGTTAACGAAGTAAGTCTCGGCCTCCGATGGGGTGTCAGGGACGTCAATGGTGAAGTTCCAATTAGTCGGACAAGATTCAGGTCCGTTGGAAGTGGATGCACCACCGTCACCAGATGGGTCAGAAGTCGAGTTCAACTCCGACTTTAAGTTCTTGTAGTCCTGCAGCTCCGTGACAGAAGAACCTGAAATGTTAACAAGACCGTAATCGGAAACCTCTTCCGAGTATTCGTACACAAGACCACCGGAGAAAACAGAAGACATCTCAGTAGAGTAGATGGCCTTGACTTCAGTGAAAGGTCTGGACCCAACAACTTCGTTACAGCCGTATTCTGAAAGGAAGAACGGCATTGGGAAACCAGTATACATCTCCACCTTTTCGCTGTAACCAGACTCGGTGAAGGAGGAATATCCACACCACGAGTAGTCGTTGGCTCCCAACATGTCAACCCGTGCGGTAGAGTCGTTTCCGCAGCTCAAGTACTCAGCAAGCTCCAGTCTGACTGAAGAAACATCGGCAGCCGAGTATCCGACTGGAATGGATCTGTAGCCTCTGGCACTAATGTATTTCTTCAAATCTCTCACTGTGGCCTTGATGTAAGGTGCTGTATACAGACTGTCTTCGTCGTTGACCACCTCGTTACCTCCAAAGAAGCCGAGAACGTTGGTGTAATTAGCAAACTGATCAACAGTGGCAAAGATATTCTGAAGGAAAGCAGAGTTGTAGGAGCAACCAGGGTCTGATCTCGAAATGGACGTTCCTGGAGTGGTGACGTCCAGAATCAAGTAGATTCCGGCATCTGCCAGAAGCTCCATACACTCGGTGTGGTCGATGGTGTTGTCGACAGAGTACACTCTGATGGTGTTCAGTCCCAAGTCCTGGAAGTATGGGATGTCTCTGGAACACACATCAGTATCTGCCAACGGATCTGTCAGATTAGACGACCCTCCAGGCTGGTAATCAACACCACGGATGTAAAATCTCTCACCTGTTTCACTGTTGTAAAAAGCATTACCAGTAACATTGATCGTTGGAAGAGATGTGCCAACAACAGTCGCAGCAAATGTGACCAGCGTTGTCAGACTACACAACTTCATCATGAGCTTATCACAACTAAGAACCCTTTATCGCTATTCTGGTCAACAACTGCAATGTAAACAAAATTGTTTCCCAAAGGTAAATAGTGAAAAATGTCAATTGATCTGCCGGGTGACGAACTCAAAAAAAAATCTGCAGCATCCAGATCCCAGATTCCAAACATAGCGAATTTCAAATCTCCTTATGGCAAAACAGCAATGAGTACAGAGCTGGCCAACCGCAAATCACGCCATAACCATAGGAAAATGCCGACAAGCCATCAACAGATCCAAGCACTTCAGACTCTGCCTTCTTCGTCTTCATCTTCATCTTCCTTATCCTCCTCTTCCACCAACTTTTCGTGAATCACGTGATCTAAATCATCCGACGTGCTTTCTTTCGTCTCAGTCTTGTTTGGTGTTATCTTTAGCTCCTCTGATTCGGTGACTGTCGACTCTTCTTCTCTTTCTTCTGCGACCTGCTTGTCATCTCTGAGAGACTCAGGGGAGATATCTGCAGCGATCTCTCTTGCTGGCGACTCCCCAGTAACTCTCTGCGTAGTTTCTTGTAGCGGCTCTTCACCACCAGCAATCTCCACGACATCTAGAGACTCGACAGCAGCCAAACCAGTCTCTTTTTCTTCCACTGGAGTTTCAGCTTTAGATCCCACAAGCTCATCAGAAGATATTTCTCTAGGTTCCGGAATAAATTGGTTGGACGTCTCAAGCTCCGTCGTTTCAGTAAAATCAGGCTCTTTCTTAAATGTCGCCGACCACTGTTCGGCCACAAACACATCAAGTTTTTTGTTGTTTCCTAGGCTTTCATGGTCGACAGTTACTTTATTTTTCACTTTGTTAGGCAATCTCCTGCCTCTTGGTCCTGAAACTCTCCCTTTTCTCACGTCTGAAACCTGTTCACTGGAGTCATCATCATTCTCTTCTTTGGAAACATCTTTCAATGTTAGTCCAGGAACTGCCATCCCTGGTAACGCAAGGCCAAACATACCACCTATACTCTGTGGTTGTCCAGGAGTCAACCTGCTTGTTCTTCTCGCTTCTCTTGGCTGTTGTTCGTCATCTGATTTTGCCTCCCCAATCGACTCCTCGGTGTTTTCCTGTACCTTTCTCGAAGGTCTATGTGTAGGAAGAGGGATTCTTGGGTTAAGAAAGCTCATATCTTGTTGCTGACGCTCTGCCAGCATCTGTTGAAATGCCGCAATTTTTGAGGATGGTTTTTTGGGAACTCTTGGAGGGGGTTTCTTTTTCTGAGCAGCTTCTTCGTGCTCTGAATCAACGCGCTTTTCAGCATCAGCTTCTCCATCAGCAACAGGCTCCGACTTGCTAATCTCAAGGTTTTCTGAATCCTTCTTTTGCTCCTTTGGTGTTTCAATTGTGTTCGTTCTCAATGCCTCAGGGCTCTGTTCCCCATAAATGTCAAAAAGTTGTTCATATGCTGGTGTTTTAGGCGTTTTTGGAGTATTTGGACTGTCATTTGACTGAGATAAATTTGTAATGACTGGCAATGGACCAGCACCAATTCCGGCTGCATGTGGTCTCTTTGATGGAATTGTTGGACCTGGTTCCTGTTGAGCAGAAGTTTCAACTTTACGTTGTGGCCTTCTCAGAGGAGGTAGTGGTGTAGTCGTACTCAAGTTCGTGGAAGCTTCAACATCATTTGCCTCTGGACGAGATGCTGACACAAAAGAATCAGAAGAGCTCTTTTCCGCATCGTGCAGTGTTAAGGAATTATCTTCTGATTCATTTGATCTTCCCTCCACTGTCTCAACAAGTTTTGAGGCTTCAGGCGCATTTTCAACTTCAGAGACCGCAATTTGTCTCACTTCTTGGTCTTCATCATTGGCATTTTCTTGAGCGTCTTTTTCACCTGCAGCAAATGAAA
Organism: Ogataea ortonii; assembly: GCA_030561785.1. Classification (NCBI taxonomy): domain Eukaryota; kingdom Fungi; phylum Ascomycota; class Pichiomycetes; order Pichiales; family Pichiaceae; genus Ogataea; species Ogataea ortonii. Next base: position 27,850 of record JAKTYE010000010.1, read on the forward strand.
CCTCAATTTCTTTCTCTGACTCATCGAACTCTACGCGTTTCGTTGGCTCGTCTACTTCCTTTGGTGTCTGTGCAGATTCAGAGAGTGTTCCGTCCGCATCCAGTGACTCCGATGCTTTTATTATCGGTCTTCGGCTTGGTCTTGAGGAAGGAATCTTTGGAAGAGAAGACGCATCTGTATCCGATGAACCGGATTCTTCTTTCAGTTTTTCAAGATCAGCATAACTCGCATCTTGCAAAAGTGATCGAGAGATTTTTTCATCTGATCCAGAGTCTGTTTGGGTATTTTGAGTGCGGTTGACACCTGGTCTCTATTCCAAGCGTGACATGTTCGTTAGCAAAATATCATCGCAAAATCTTTAATCCACATTTAAACTCACATTTTTAGGGACGATTGGTTGGCTCATAACGAATTGCGTCAATAGCAACTATTTCAAACAAACAGGACTACTTATAGAGATTCCACAGACAAAATGGCTGCTTTTCCTTGATCTATATGGAGTTTGAGTGGTTTATTTTGTATTTTGTACCCATAAATAGCGTGCGCAACTCAATGTGGAGTAACGGCCTTACGTGAAGAGAAGAAGGAATAAGGTCTACTGTCGAATGGTGCTGATCTATCGAAAGTCTCGTTTCTTGCAAGTGAATGAGGAAAACTGAAGATTGTACTATGGGAGCTTTTGAAGGTAAAAAAGTCCGAATGGATTAAGTTGTGTTTGACCTTTCAATTCTTGATTAAACTATATATCTAGAGGCCCGAGAAAGAAGGGAACAGGTATTGTCATTGGAGTTTGAGAAAAGATTGATAACAGAACATACCCGCTGACCACAGCTAGTGAACCTCACGACAACAGAATGCCGAAGCACTCAAGCGTAGTTCAACCTGAAAATATCGTTTAAGACGTAATAAGAGCCAGCGTCAGGAATCAGGTGGAACACCTGTGAATATCTTTGAGGATTCTGTTCCTCGTCGATCAATAATTCTCCAGTAACCATCACCAAAACCTCTCCGTTTTCGGATGCAGGCTGAGCATCCAAGGTAGACACTCTGTGTGCCACTTTTGTGAATCCAAGCGAAGTCAATTTCTCAACAATGTTCTGAGCACCTTGGATTTGAGACGACTCGAATGTCAACATCGAATGGTCCCTCTGAACGGATGTTAGTAGCCAGAAATTAGTCGAATATGTCCTCTCCCACTCACGTAAAGGTTGCCCAATTGACTTCTGTTCTTATCGAACTGGTCGTAGTAAAAAGTACAAAACTGTTGTGCTAAAGAATTGAAATCAACCTGCATTGTATTTTGATCTTCAAGCAACTCGTCCGGGCTCTTTGTCACGTTTATGAGCTTTTTGTACGGTAAATTTAACAACTATTTACCTTATTGTGTTAGTGCACTTCAAATTTTTTTCTTTTGCTTGTCCTTTTGCGCCGGGTGACTGAAACCGCTTCCTCAATGGAAGTAATTAAGGGAATCATTATTATTATTAAGGATATTTCATGTATGCGAGTCATTAACTAAAATTATAGAAGGCCGTACAAAGGTGCTGAAATTGAATACACTTAGTGGTATGCTGGAACGTTCTGACAGCACCAAGTTCCTACCACTGCTCTCCAAGTAGCACAGTCCTTTTCGCGGCCTGTTCGTTCACTCTCTTATAGCTTTCCGGGAGCTCTTCCAGAGAGAAATTCGGTTCCTGGCTTGAGCCAACAAACTTGACCACAGAAAGCGGAGGTACGATGTAGTTCACGGGTAAAACAACGTTGTCTTCAATGACACAACAGTCGTAGATGACACAGTTTTGGTCAATGAGACAATTCTTACCAATTCGAACTCTGCTCCCAACACTTTTGCAATTATGTAACGTGCTCTTTTTACCCAAGCAAGTGTAGGATCCAATCTTTATGGGTGAAGAACTGGCTTCTATGGTGGCGCTTTCATCAAATATACAGAATTTTCCTATTGATATAGCGCAGTTTTTGCTTGAGCTCACGATTCTGCATTTTCGATTTATGACCGAGTTACCACCTATCACAATGTTACTGGATCCTATAACCTCACATGTTTTGTGAATTTTGTTTCCAGAGGATGTCTCAAGCCAATTAGCCTTGTCCTCATCTACCATATTCAATGTTTGGTTGGAATAAAAATTGCAGTCGGAGATCTCAACTATCAAATATTAAGAACGTTTTTTTGGTCGCTCTCTACAGTACATGCCGGGTATCAGAATGGTGGCAGGGGATAATATGATGTTTGTTATGAATTAAACCATTGATTGAACAAATTATATTAGGCAAACTCAACCGTTTTGGAATAAAGTAAAGCAGATCATACCGAATGTTGATTATAAGGTTGAATAAGTAAATAAAGGTCACAAAATCCAGCCCATGATCCGTGAACGAAGAGAGTTGTCATTTACATAGCCTTTTGCCTCTAGCGATGCATAGTAAGAAGCCTCATGCTCCTCTATCTCCTTGATTCCAGATGTCAAGTCTGCTTCAGAAGGCTTCACAAGTTTGGTTCTTCTGATAAGTTTGTAGGTGACAAAGAGCGCAATATCGAAGAAAGCCATAATATAGTAGTAAATGAAGTCATCCACACTGAAACTTGGAAGGAAAGCTGTACAACCAAGGAAAGCAATAATTATAGTAACAGCCACCAAAACAAAGATTGCGGGGAAGGGCTGTAGTTTTGTGAACCAAGACTGGAGTGGAAATGTGCTTCTGTCCAATCCTTGAGCCTTACAGGCTCTGTAAAAGCCCAGATAGGTAATCATCATAAAGAAGAAATTGAGCACCTGATTACCAGTGGTCAAGTTGATCATCCAATCAAGTGCAACAGATCCCGTCGATCCAAGTTGAAGTAATGCAAGACATGAGAATGCGGCAGCGACTAGCAAACACACAATTGGAACACCATTGGATGTGGTAAATGTAAAAATCTTCGGAACGAAGCCCCTTTTGGCAAGAGCAAACAGTGATCTAGAGGAGCAATAGACGTAAGAGTTACCTGCCGAAAAAGAAGATGTGATACAGAGAGCATTCACAATGTCAGGGAGAACACTTATACCTAAATTCCTCATTGAGATCACATAAGGAGAAACATTAGCACCAGCAGCTCCTTCAGAAATGGCCTTAATCAATGATGGATCGTTGTGTTTCACTAGAATACCGACGGACAGTGCACCTAAAACAAAGAAAACAGTCAGCCTGTAAATGACAGATTTGAATGCCGATGGCATAGTTTTGCGAGGGTTTTCAGCTTCACCAGCAGCCATGCTAAGGTACTCAGCACCAGAAATAGTAAAGATTGCCTTTTGATAAGCACCCCAAAATGCTAGGGCACGACTTCCTTCGTAGGTTGGGAAGGCGTTGTGAATGCCTTCAAAATTCCTAAAACCAAACTTGTCGTGATGTGGGTTTCCTCCCACCATAGCGATGAAAGTGTAAAAGAGCATTCCAATAGCTAATATAAGCTTGCCAATAGACAAACAGAATTCTGACTCACCGTACCACGTAACAGCAAAAAGGTTAAGCAAAAGATAGATCACCATTGAAGGTATAAACGTATCAACTGCTGAATAGTCATCTCTCCAAAAATGAATCATGGAATTGACTGAAGTGATCTCGTATGGGATATAGATCGAAACCATTACCCAAAAGTTAAAGCCTGCTGTAAACTCTAAGGCAGGGTCAACGAAACGACCAGCTCCTGTAATGAACGGCGAATCAACAGGCAAATAGCATGTTAGTTCACCAATTGTCATTGCCATAGTATAAAGCACAAATGAGTGGATAAAGAAACCGATCAAGAGATTACCGGGGCCTCCATTAGCAAGGCCTTGTCCAATAGTGACAAAAAGTGCTGTTCCGATGGATCCACCAACGGAGATTAAGTCAATATGTCTTCGTTTGAGACGACGTTCTGTATGGCCATTTTTGCTCACGATATGGATTGTGGATGATGGGGAGGGTGTGGCTACTGAATCATTTGATTCTATCTCAACTGCGGTGATGACGCCCGCAGCTTTCTTTTCTATATCACTGGAGCGAGACATCAATACTGTTAGTTGTTTTGGGGTTCAAGAATTACATGTTTGCAACAGAAAGGACAAGAATCCTAGGGCTATTTATTCACGCGCATAACAGATAGGCACTTCTTTAAACAGATGTCGACAACGACAGCTTATCTTCATCTCTTCCTGCAGAGTAACACAGATTACCCTGCTGCCTGCAGCTCTTGGAAAAGCTTAGTGCTATGCATGCTACTTAGTCAGGATGATAGGGTCTTTTTTAATTCGCTAGTAGAGCCGTAGGGAATAAACGAAGAGTTTCAGTAGATTGATAAAGACAGAAGAGCCAAGGGTAAGTGCCGATAATTTGAGAAGAACACTCACACAAAAATTGTAATTGAAATCGTTATCTTAATCTATCAAACTTATCTGGACTCGGTTAATATATGTTTTTATCAATGTCCTGAGACCCTCCGGCTAAGTCTCGAAAAGTTGAACTGATAGGAAATTTCTCAAAACGGAGAGAATTTGCATAGTGGTCAGCAGCCCTTGCACTGGAAAATTACCGTAAGTTTCGCAAACCAAATATCGGCCAACCTCGGTATTAGATTTCCCAGAGCTCTTTTCCTCTTCTGCGAGCAGAAGGTCGAACAGTGGGAAGGATAAACGTGCTTAAGCACTATGTCATCGATGTTACAAGTAAAGTTGACTGTTTCAGTTAAAACTGAGTCTATAAAACTGGGTAATGAGGAACAGTAGCAGTGGTTAAATCTCGATGATCCGTCGTGGACCAACACAGCCTTTCTGCAAAGCGTCAGAAAACATATTCATTGAGTCGATCGATAGATAGTCTTTTCTACTTTTCAAATACCAAATACCGTAAAACCAAGAACGCGAAACAGGCGGGCAAAAAACTTGCGTAAAAATAGTCCCTGGCTGTTCCTAAACGTTTTTCAGGTACCTTGTTTGTAGGATCTGATGATCAAATTGGCGTCGAAGTAAGCAGAATGGGAGGATTCAATAATGTCATTCTTTCCAACAGTCATTTTGTCCCGCACTATAATGTTTCGGTCGGAATAGAGCGACTTACAGTTTTGTTGAAAGACAAGGAAACAACTGCTACGATATATCCTTTATTCAATGCGGACGAGATCCCATTTGAACTACTGAGGTTTCTGACACAGGAATACAATGATGAGATAGCCAGAGGTGACACACAGCCGTTCTTTGAGCCTTTGTCTGTTGATGAGTTCAAGGACTACTGGTTCGGCCAGTTTGGTGCCGTAATGGTGCTTGGAGATCAACCGCGACTTGGTCTCTCCTGGACACACAAAGAATGGGCAAAAAGGTGTTTGGGGACGTTTTTCATCAAAGCCAGTTATCCAGGAAGGTCCGCTCATGTTGCCACTGCGAATTTCCTGGTTAATGCCGGTATCAGAGAAAAGGGAATAGGACGGACTTTGGCGGAATGTTTCCTTGCCTGGGCTCCAAAATTGAGTTACACTTACGCCATGGTGGAATTGATATTTGAAACCAACGCCCCTGCAAAGGCCGTTTTAGAAAGTTTGCATTTCAAGAAGATTGGAAAAATAAAGGGATGTGGGCTCCTGAAGAGCAATAAAAACTATCTTATCGATTCGCTCACTTACGGCAAGGAGCTGGAGGCACCGGAAGTTGATCAGAATCAGAACTCCAAATATGACAAAGTGCGAACTTTCATAATGACAAGAACATATCCTGAAGATGCAGATAGGCAGGAGAAATCGAGACTGAGGTCACTTGCCTCCCATTACACAGTGGAAGACGGAAAACTTTATTTGAAAGGCAAAGAAGTCATCCGCAATCAGAGCGAACAACTGCGAATAGTCAAAGAGGCCCATCTACAGTTTCATGGAGGCATAAACAAGACCACTTCGTTGGTTTGTGACAAATACCACTGGCCTAGAATCAAATGGATGGTGTCGCAGGTGGTCAAGACTTGTCCTGACTGCAAGGATCCTGCCAAATCTTCGATCAAAAGATCTGAGGTGCGAGATGTCAAGCCAAGATCCAAACCTTCAAAGGCTCCTGGATTCCAGAATTTGGGAACTCATCTTCCTGAACTTTCACATATTTTTCCCACGCCGGAGATTGGTTCTCCATCTTCGTTTGAGTTAGATCCGTCAGGATTGTCTGCTGTGGTGGATATGGTTCAAAGACAACATAGGCATAACCAAAGTCCACAGGAGACCCCTAATTTCACGAATTATCACCAATTTGCCCAGCCGCAATACCAAAATGTTCTGACCGAGCAATTCAGCTTCTCAACAGGCGCGACTCCTACAGAGACAAATGGCTCTGGTGCCACCAGCTTGCGACATGGCTTGTTGAAACTGGGAGCTTCCACTCACCCCGATCTTGCTATTAGTCAGCAGTCTACTTCTGAAATCGACATGGCCAGAGTCATTCTACAGGCTAACCAGAGAACACATCAACGTGACGATGATGACGAGGGCCACGGCCATAGTGTTGCCAGCAAATAGTCTTGTCCTTCGCCGAATTCGTACGTGAAATAAATGGCCCCGGGCTCGTTTCAGGACCCCTTAATTTTTTGTGGATGTGGAAACCACAAATTTTTTTATGATGAACTTTCAATGGCTACTTGTACTACAGTGTATATATAGTTTAGCAGGAAACAATCAGTTCAGTGAGACTATAGCAAACCCATCTGGATCTAGCACCTTGACAAGTGGAGGCTTGAGAAGAGATTTCATAAACTTTGCTATTTGCTTTGAGACGTTTGAACACTCAAAGGTGGTGCATATCTGGTCATATTAACTGCTTCCTCTTTCTTTGTGACCCCTGAGATTTTTTGTTATGCAGATATAGCAACACACCCAAAAATGCCAACGCAACGAGAAGGAAGAAGATCTTTTCTTCCCCGAAGAAACATGTCGTTCTACAGTGACTTCAACTTCAGATTCAAAGAAACTGTTGGATTCAAAATCAGAAAGAGATTTTTCAAAATACAGGAAAAAGTGAGTCCCATAGTACACAAACTGCTTCCCAACTTTCTCGCTGCTCATTATGCTTACATTGTGATATGGGGAATCATAGGGTCGATTCTGATTTATCCGCAAAAGAACATAGCTTACATCGATGCGCTTTTTTTCTCTGTCGGTGGGGCTACTCAGGCAGGTCTTAATACATTGAATTTCAACGACCTGACTCTTTTCCAGCAGATCGCCATGTACGTTGTTACAATGTTCACCACCCCAATTTTCATTCATTCCTCTGTGGTGTTTTTCCGTCTTTTGTGGTACCAAAAGTCTTTTAATGACATCAAAGAGAAATCTCTGGCTAATTTCAGGATGAGAAGAACCGCAACACTGGCTGCTTTCAGATCCCAAACCATGGAACAATCCTACTCAAATATGAAACCAAACCGAACGAATACGGTCCATTTCAATGAGACTGAATCAAGAAGCCATTCAGATGAACGTTTCGACACACACAACGCTTCCGAGGACCTTGCTGCTAGATTAAATAAATACAACCAGCATAAAGAGGTCGATACATGCATGGACAAAGTACTAGAAGACGATGAATATATACTTCCAACATCATCAAGCTCCGGAGACACTCCACAGTTCCGCCAAGATACCAAATATAACAACCACATCGAAATGGTCAACATGGCCAAGTCTCTTGGGTCAGATGAAAGTCCAGGAGCCAGTGGAAACGAAGAATACACCGGTGTTGTACACTATAGTGAACCTAGTGATGATGATCATGAAGAAGGATTCGGGGAGGTTGATCCTCCCCCTCCGAGAGTTTTATCGAGCAGTGAGGAGTCTGCGTCAAAAAATGAACTTTCTAATCATGCTGAAAAGGACATCAAATTTGCCAACTTGCCCAAACCACCTAGAAAAAGAAATAAAGAGGTCAACCCCCGTGATCTTTACATGTCCATTTCGATGATGCAACATAACAAGCAACAGGGTTCGAATGACGACGAGTCCGGTCCCGCCCTTGTTATTGGAGGACCGGCTGAAAGAAACAACATCAAGGTTCCCGGCCACATAAGTAAGCACAGGAAAGAGATGAAGAGAAGAAAACTCAGAAAACTTCAAAAACTCAAGAAAAAAAATGAAGAGCTGAGGGCTTGGAAGGATGAAAAAGGAGAGCAAGGAGAGCAGGATCCGAAAGGTAACGGGACTTTAGAATCCACTTCTACGCAACCTCGTCAAATCTCGATTCAGTTTCGAGAACCAGAACGAAGAATAGAGACAGTGAGCCCTCTTCTTCACACAGACGAAGAAAATAGTGATATCAGTGCCGAATTCGATTCTGATGAACTGTTATCGTTGGATAGCAAGGGGAAAGGAGCAGAAAATCAACAAGAAAAACAGCCAAGGGTGGATGAGGATGAGATTACAGGTTTTAGAAACGTCGGGAAGACCCAATCTCATGTGCTGACAGTACCACATGACCAGAATGGTCAGTTGGGTACCAAAATCAACAAACGAGCACATACAGTGGACGTTTTATCTGGTGATGATCTCGAGAAAGTCTCCAAAAAGAAGGGTCACTTTGTGAAGTCTCCTACTTTTGACAAACTTCTTCGAAAAAACATGAGGAGATCCAACAGGATGTCGAGACTTGGAAGAAGATTGACTCGTACAAGAACAGGAGGAGCCAGATCATCTTTAAGCTACGGTGACATTGAAGTATTATCCGATGATGAATTGGCAAGCTTGTATTCGAGAGCAAGCAGAAGTGGACCACCAAACTATTTGTCCTGGAATCCTACCATTGGAAGAAACTCAACGTTTGTCGCTTTGACAGATCAACAGAAGGCTGAGCTGGGGGGTGTTGAGTACCGTGCCACAAAGCTTTTGGGATACATTTTGTTAATTTACTATATTGGATTTCATTTGATTGGAATTGTTCTCTTTGTGGCGTACATCAACACTAACAAACGGCATAAAGTATACGTGAGGGAACAAGGAGTTTCTCCAACATGGTGGGGTTTCTACACTTCGCAGACAGCTTTCAATGATTCTGGAATCACGTTGACCAGTGATTCAATGATGTCGTTCAACGAGGATGCATACATCCTCTTGTTTTCTGCTTTTTTCATTATTATTGGTAACACTGGTTTTCCAGTGATGCTGAGGTTTTTGATATGGGTGATGAGCAAGTTCACGAGACCATTGACTTTGGCCAAAGATTCGACGACCTTTTTGTTGGATCATCCAAGGCGTTGTTTCACTCTTCTGTTCCCCTCTGGTCCAACTTGGTGGCTGTTCTTTGTTCTGACTATTTTGAACTCCATCGACTGGCTGCTCTTTATCATTCTTGATTTTCATAGGTCAGTTTTGAAAGACATCAGACCAGGCTACAGGGTTTTGGACGGATTATTCCAAGCTGTCTCCACCAGAACTGCTGGATTGACAGCTGTTAGTATCTCAGATTTGAGCCCCGCTGTTCAGGTGAGTTACATGGTGATGATGTATATCTCTGTGATGCCTCTGGCCATATCCATTAGAAGAACCAATGTTTATGAAGAACAGTCCTTGGGAATCTACATGGATTCGGAAGGGAATAATGAGGATAGAAATGAAGAGAAAAGAATTTCCTTCATAGGAACACATTTGAGGAGACAGCTGTCGTTTGACCTGTGGTTTATATTCCTGGGTCTTTTCATCATCTGCATTGCTGAGAGTGACAAATTAACTAGCACAGATACGTCGTTCACGATATTCAGTGTTTTGTTCGAGATTGTGTCTGCCTACGGTACTGTTGGTTTGAGCTTGGGCTATCCTAATTATGACCCTTCTTTTTCTGGAAAGTTTAACACGCTCTCCAAGCTTGTGATTATTGCAATGATGGTGAGAGGGAGACACAGAGGTTTGCCGTATGCTATTGACAGGGCTATCATGTTACATACGGACAAGATCAAGATGAGGGATGACTTGCAAGCTCATCATGCCCTTAGAAGAGCAAATACTATGCAAACTCAGACCACCATGGGCTCTCATATGTCATCAGAGAGACGTCCGTTGTCCTTCAACAGAACTAATACCACAAGGAATGATTTCAACGAAGACTATTATCCTTGGACGAGCATTAAGAGAAGAGCTTCTAGTGCTGCTGTTGAGTTGAGAAAGTTCTTCACGAAAGGTGAAAATGACGAGGGTAGAGAAAACGAACACTTTTATTCAGATAATCCAGCAAATTTGCACGAAGAGGGAAATCTCGAAATGAGGAGACACATTCATTCGATCCCGAACGAAACACCTGAAGAGGCTGTTTCGATGGACTCTCGAGAGTCTGATCGATATGTACCGGAGCATGAACAGATGCAGAATAACGGCTCGGATGACGTTTTCTCTGGAGGTGACTTTTCACAGCATCATTCTTCAAAGTTGGAAAAGACACACTCGCTGTAACTTGTTTTGCTTCCTAAAATCAGTGTTGCACTACTCAGGTCATTTTGAATAGTACCGCTGCAGAGGAAACGCATCTAGAAAAATGGTTATTTAGCGGATTTCATAAACTGTCAATGCATCTTCTGTACTACGATTTAGTAGATTACTCTTTGTCAGAAAAACTCTGTTTCAAGTACTTTTATTCTTAGCTCACCTAGTGTACAATATAACGAACTTTTGATTTCGTCTTTGGCTCATCTCCGGTACATATAGTTGATGGGTGCAGGACCATTGTTCTGCTGTTTCCCCCAACCACATTTCATAGGTCTCCCATTGAGAGTAAACCCGGTGAGTTGCACAATGGCCAACGCTGCCCTCTCATGAGAATCGTACCTCACAAATGCGCAGCCCTTTTCTGGATGGAACTTGAAATCGACAATGAACCCGAAATTCTGCAACAATGGTATTAGGTCATTCTGTGTGGTGAAATGGGCCAGATTTCCCAAGTACACGGTACATTGCCAGTTCGGGGCCTGTCTCAGCACAATCTCATAGGACTGAGGACCCATAATTGGACCTTTGTTCTGGTTACTTATGGCTCCTCCATTGATCAAAGCTTGGGCAATGCCACCCATATGTATATTTGTTGTATTCAGCATCGGGTTACCACCGTTGTTATGATGGTGGCCAGCATTGGAGATGTTCAGACCTGGTGGAGGAGCCTGGTTTGGAACTTTATAGGCTGCCCAGTTCAATCTGATTGCACGTCCACATAGAACCTCTCCGTTCATGGTTTGCAAACATCTTTCAGCGTCCTGAGGATCACGGAAAGAAACAAAACCGTATCCTCGGGAACGCCCCGTTTTCATGTCCCACATGACATTGGCCTGGACAAACGAAGGAAAGTGCTTGAAGGTTAAAGAAAGAGTTTCATCATCAACTTCTGGGGAAAGGTCTCCAACAAACAGATTATAAGCATCGCCCGCTTTCAGTTGCTGGGTCTGGTAAGCCCATGAGATTTTGAGGGGATGATTATCCAAAACCGTGCCATTAAGAGCTTTGACCGCTGTCTCTGCTGCAGCGTTGGTGGAGTACTCAATAAACGAGTAGTGGAACCCTGGCCTGTTCTTGTCGTAGAGCAGCTTGATGCTTTGAATCGGAGACCCAAGAGAAGAAAAAAGGTCTTTCAGCACATCCTCGGTGACCGACTTGTGGATGCCACCAACATACAAGACGGTCTTGGATAATTCACGCCCACCCTCAATTGCACTGGCCGGAGTCACGGTGTGTTCCTCCACACTGCTTTGGGCCGACTCCAGGCCCTCTTCAATCTGAGACGTGTTGGAAGTCTGCTCAACATACTGTTCTTGTTCAGATGGGGCCTCGGATACCAGCTCTGCTGATATCTCTGGTTTTGTCTCAGTCTGAGATTGTGCTTCCTCTGCTTTTGGAGGCTGATTTTGCTCCGGAAAAGACGATTCCGACGACGACATGGTAACAAAATATCCTTTCTATTTGTTCCACTGATATATGGATAAACAACGCCTGGATGATAAAAATTGAATAGAAAAATACCAACGAACACACTCCTCTATCAAAAACCTCTGAATGGTACCTGAAAACTCCACCAATAGCGCTGCTTCATCTATATCACAACCAAAACACATTTTCACCTATCCGCTTCATTAATCACCACACTCATCACCAACAGCTCCCTGTTTTCGCAGAAACCGATGGTGCACGGATGTTTTGGCATTAGATTTGGTTGGTTACGGAGCCCGGCCAGATCGGGGACCATGATAACACGGCGATGCAACTACCCATCACCGGAACTCCTTGGCCGCGTCCAGTGATCAGGGAACCCAGACACTAAAGACTATAATAGGTGGTGCCATACCTACGTTCTAATTGTACACGACAAAGCAGGAAGAGTCGTAAACTTTGTCAGATCAAACCGCGTCTGCTTCTCCCTGCCACTGCCCGCCACTCTTTTATATATTGGTGTACGGATGTGGTAAGCCACGGTGTCACATCTCTCCACAGTTGGAGATTATAAGTTCCAATGGATCGGGTTTATCGTCAGAGTTAGTAGAAACTCTTGCGATTGTTTCCACGACGTCCTGTCCCTCTACCACCTTTCCAAAAACCACGTGTTTACCGTCGAGAAAGTCGTTATCATCGAGGTTGATGAAAAACTGACAGCCGTTAGTGTCTGGGCCTGAGTTGGCCATAGCCACTGTCAGTTTTTCGTCTTTATTTGTCAGTATACGGACCACAAAAGCCTCAAAGAACACTTACTTGAGTATATAAATTGTTCGTCTGCGAAAGTTTCTGTTCCAAAAATACTTTTTGATCCCTGTCCGTTTCCTTTGATGAAATCTCCACCTTGAATCATGAAGTCTGGAATGACCCTGTGGAAACGGCTATTTTTGTATCCTATTGGCTGACTGTTTTCACGATACTCTCCCGTACAGAACTGTCTGAAGTTCTCTGTTGTTCTTGGAAGGTTCTCGAGCAGCAGAATCTTGATCCGTCCCACCTCCCGTGGTCCAAGGCTCACATCGAGGAACACGATTCGTTGATCATCCAGGGGGTTTGTGCTCTTTGACATGTTAATCTCACAGAGATTCGCTTGTAAATATATAATTGACTTGGATGAGATACAGGTTGTTTTCTTCTCCAATCTGGAACTCTTGTGAAACCTGTATAGCCAGATTTCCTTCCTGCCGATCTTGTCTACGGAGGGCTCGAAATAAAAAATTATGACTTCATAGATATTTTCCAAGTCGGGTTAAACGAAGCTATAAATGGACTTGTTTGCCTACTTGGCCAATTGCGAACTCTTCGACTTGACCTAGCACCTTGACGACCAGAATGTCGCCTCCATCTCCCAAAGCCACTAGGGTGCACACTTCGATTCCCGAAACCAGCTCGGCAATAGATAGAAGCATCCCAGACTTTCCTGCAGCAAAACCCATCGACGAAGATAACTACTTCAGATATCACAAACCCCCATCGTATCTGTCACAGATATCCAGTGATGTGGCAGAGTTCATTAATTTTCACCACCAGGTGAAACGGAAGATTGTGTTGGTCACCTCTGGAGGAACTACAGTGCCCTTGGAAAACAACACCGTCAGATTCATTGATAACTTCAGTGCAGGTACAAGAGGAGCTACTTCTGCCGAGTACTTTCTGGAAAATGGCTATGCAGTGATCTTCCTGCATAGAGAGTTCTCGCTGCTCCCATACTCCAGGCATTATAGCCACACGACGAACTGTTTCTTGGATTACATGACGGAGTCCGCTAACGGGAAAGTTGAGGTGAACGAGTCTTTCCAAAATGAAATGCTTGTGGTGCTTCGAAAATACAGACATGCCCAGGAAAATAACCTTTTACTGCTTGTTCCTTTCACCACAGTGCATCAGTATCTTTTTACGCTGAAGCTGATTGCCCAGGAGCTCTCCGTAATAGGGTCAGATGCCCTATTTTACCTTGCAGCCGCCGTTTCGGACTTTTTTTTGCCATCCTCCCGTGTTCCAGAGCACAAAATACAGTCGCATGAGTCAGGAGGGAAGCTGGTGGTTGATCTAGAGCCTGTTCCGAAGTTTCTGAGTAGGCTGGTAGACTCGTGGGCTCCGATATCGATGATTGTTTCGTTCAAACTGGAAACTGATGGTTCCATTCTGATAAAAAAGGCCAAAGATGCACTGGAAAGATACAAACACCAGCTTGTTATCGGAAATCTGTTGCAACACAGAAAACACGAGGTTGTCTTTGTCACAGCTGTTACTGAAAAATGGGTCAGGCTGACTCAAGAACAGATCAATAACAAGGCTGACATAGAGTCGATCATAATTCCTGAGGTCATAAAATTGCATACCGCTTCCATTGAAGAGAAGACTAAATTAGGGCTATGACGTTTTGTAGAAATATATACAAGTTACAAAAATGATAAGCCAATTCCGTACTGTATTCCTCTTCTGAAATTGTCACCTTGATGAACGGCCACAGGCAAGGTGAAGTTCAGCTCAAACCTTGCTGCAGGATGAGCATACAATATACCAAACCCTGTTGAGACGTTGACTTCTTGGAACAAATAGTTCACTGTCCTCGAATTTCCAAGGTTCATTAGTTTTCCAGCATTCACAAAAGAATGGAACTTGAAATTTGAATCTTTGGGAAAAAAAGGTATTCTTGAGAATGCACTGATTCCCAATGAAAAGAAGGTGTCTCCTCCTATTCCTAATCCCATCTGTTTTGGTCCGAGTCCAGAGACAAGGAAACCGCGGACATCATTTGGTCCACCCAATTGAAACTTGTCCATGGGATGCAACAAACTGCCACTGAGGGCTCTCAGAAATCCAGATCGAGCTGTAACATTCAAAGTTGAAAACGAGGTTAGTCTAGCTGCCTGAGAGAGCTCAAACATTCCTTTGATGAATCTGGACGAAGGAAGAACTGAGAACTCTAAAGACGATCTGAAATAGTGTCCTGAAGTTGGTAAAATTGAGAAATCTCTTGAATCATGTGCCAGAGAGTAAGTGACACTAGATTTCAGGGAACCACCAGCGGAATATAGATAGTAATCGTTGATCAGGGAGTTGTTTCTGTAGCTACTAGAGGACGGCTGTAGCTTGATGGATCTGATCAGATTCTCAAAACTTATCTCTTGTAGAAACCTTTTCTCAAGCGGAAGATAATTTGTCGAGAGCTTGTTGGTGATACCATTGATGTCTTGCTCATGGTGTGTGGTGAAATCGATGAGTCGTGAAGAGTAATATAGTATGGAGTCAAATCTGTAGTTGGGGTTATTATTTATCGGTGTGCTAAAACTCACAAGATATTGAGACTTGTTTCTAGTTCCAATGTGATTAGATGCCATGTTAGTGTCGAAATTGAAAGATTCTCCTCCTCCAAAAATGTTTTTCCATTGCAATGAAAGATATCCATCTCCTTCCCCATTTCCTACATTGGTTCCGACTTTCATGAACAGCTTTTTCACAGGCTCCACGTTCACACGTGCAAGGACTTCCAGCGTATTGAAAGACGTTAGGGGTGATTTATATGCTAGAGGCTCCACGGTAGTGGAGACGTTTTCAACAGCTCTGGACTTGGTAAAGTTAAAAACTGTGTGGTCCATGTTGCGCAAGAACTGTTCTAATGTGAGATGTTCGTTTTTATTGAGCAATAAGTCCAGCTGTTTCTGTATAAATGACCTTCGCAATTGGGTTCCAGCTCCATAAACGTCCACTTGAGTAACTCTCACAGGTCTCGTAGCATTCTCTTTGAGAAGCGAATCCATCACTGTTCGATTGTAGTCCAGAATCAGGCCTTGTCGTTCCAGCTCGAGCTTTTCCGTATCGGGGGCCTTGGAAACGGAACCAAACGACTCCATGAATCGCTCGCTGTGGTCCGTCATGGCTGTGATTGGATGGCTTCCAATGTATCTTTTGCTTCATCAAGTGGAAAGATGGAAAAAGTTCAAGTTCGGAGAGTTGGTCGCGTCACATGCATCCAGTCACATGAACATCTTTTTGTTTTCACGCGTACCGGAGTCAGATTTTTCAAATTTTGTTTTAAATTAGCTGAAAATTTTTGCATAATAGGTTATCTTTCTGAAAGAACAGGGAAACAATAGAGAGCGATTCGCAACAACAACCAAACTCACCAAGACAAGAGCCACCGCGGGTTTTCAGATTTTGGTGCACCACAGATACAAATGTTATATCTGGAAAAGTTACAGGACTAGAGTCAACTATTTGAGGTTTTAAAGATATTGGAGCAATCAGTTACTTGATTCGATCTGCCATACAAAAAGGTTTGAAACCAGCATAAAGCTGTCATGTGTGGTGTCATAGGAATAGTTCTAGCTGACCAGCAGGCAAATTGTGCCGCTGAACTCTTTGATGGTTGTCTATTTTTGCAGCATAGAGGTCAGGATGCTGCGGGAATTATTACTTGTGGCAACAGAGGAAGATTATACCAGTGCAAAGGCAGCGGTATGGCAAGCGATGTTTTCACCGAGCAGAGAATGATGGGATTGGTCGGAAACATGGGTATCGCTCATCTGAGATATCCTACTGCCGGATCAAGTGCCACCTCTGAGGCCCAGCCTTTTTATGTGAACGCTCCTTTTGGAATTACTCTCAGTCATAACGGTAATTTGACCAACGGAAAAGAGCTCAAAAGATACATGGATGAGGTCGTCCACAGGCATATTAATACAGATTCTGATTCAGAACTTTTGTTGAACCTATTTGCTAGTGAACTAGCTTCCTACGACAAATCCAGAGTTAACAATGGTGATATCTTTAGAGCCCTGGAAGGTCTCTACACCAAAGTCAGAGGAGCTTATGCTTGTGTCTCAATGCTTGCCGGATACGGTATTATTGGTTTCAGAGATCCCCATGGAATCAGACCTCTATTGATTGGAGAAAGATTGAAGGAGGATGAATCAAAAGATTACATGTTGGCATCTGAGTCCGTCGTTTTAAAGGCTCATGGTTATCAAGTTTACAGGGACATATTGCCAGGTGAAGCCGTGATAATACCCAAGGCTACCATGATACCGGAGTTCAAGCAGGTTGTTCCAATGCGTTCGTACAATCCAGATATCTTTGAGTACGTGTATTTTGCAAGACCGGACTCGGTGCTGGATGGAGTCAGTGTCTACAGATCGAGATTGAAAATGGGGACTAAATTGGCCGAAAACATTTCTTCCCATTACAGCAAAAAAGGTCTGAATGTTCGTGAGGAGATCGATGTGGTCATCCCTGTTCCAGACACCTCCAGACACTCTGCACTTCAATGTGCTGTCACATTGGACATTCCATACAGAGAAGGATTCATCAAGAACAGGTATGTGGGAAGAACATTCATCATGCCTGATCAGAAGCAGAGACAGTCTTCCGTTAGAAGAAAGCTGAATGCCATGGCCTCTGAATTCTACGGAAAATCTGTGTTATTGGTGGATGATTCTATTGTTAGGGGTACCACATCGACAGAGATTATTAATATGGCCAAAGAGGCAGGTGCAAAAAGGGTGATGATTGCTTCATGTTGTCCTGCCATTAGGTACAACCACATTTATGGCATTGATCTCGCTGACAACCGCGCTTTGGTTGGTTATCACAGAAGTGACGAGGAAATTGCCGAGGCAATCGGCGCTGACGAAGTGTTTTATCAAAAGCTGGATGACCTGGTGGAGTGCTGTGTTAGAGATAGTGAATTGCATGACCATGAGATGGAGCTCGCGCTTACTCCTGTTGTCTCAAGAGATGAGACTCTGAATTCGCAGATTCTCACCAACAAACAGGCTTCGAACATTGATTCTTTTGAAGTTGGTGTTTTCACAGGCTGCTATGTCACAGGAGACGAGGGAGATTATCTCTCATATGCTGAAAAGACCAGGGCTCTCAACGAAAAAATCAAAAAGGCCAGAGGTTCTTTCGCTCAAGGAATTGAGAGTTTAGATATTGTAGATGTCAAAGCTGCCGTCGACATTTCTATTTTCAATAGCGGAGATTACAACTGATTATAGAATTCCATATAAGTTTTATAGTTCACATCCCAAACTATACAATCTTCCAGACCTAGACGACTCTACAAGTTGGTTGATCTTGAATAGAAGATAGAGCTTCCAGGGATCAGAGCTGCCCAATATGTACACGACCAAAAATTTTTTTTTGAAAAGTTATTCCAAAATGCTCCTAGTAGTGTCTACTGGAGCTCCGAAACCTGTAGGAAGAGTGTTTCGACACACTGAAAGGTTCAAAGAACATCAGTATCTTTTTTTGTTCTGCAAATCAGTTTTTCAAGCCATCTAAGAATCCGATAATTGGTTACAAAAACAAGGCTTTCTGTCATGGCCTCGCACAACTCGTTATCACAGGAAAGGATAGCTGATTCCGACCTGGAAATCTCCTCAGACGATGAGGCTGTCAGTTTTCAGCCTCCAAAGTCATACACACAGATATTGAATCTTAAAGGTCTCACTCAGCTTTCAGAAGAATACTTGAAAAACAAGCAGGTTTGGCTCATAAAAGCTCCCGAAGATCTGAGTCTCAAAAAGCTTAAAAAGCTGCCTGTTGATCTTGGTCTTGGGACCGCTACCGAAATCAAGATAAAGGGCAAGTCTTATAGCTTTGAGGAGGATTGGACAGCTGCGGAGGAAACAACAAATAAGTACAAGATTCTAGCTGCATCATCAGACAAAAAGACTCTGAAGCCAGTATCGGGCCTCAAATTCACAAGGTTTTACACTGTATCTGAAAAAGTGAAAATTCCTGAAATTGATTATTCGAAAGTCGTGACACAGCGTGAAGATGTCTCACAGGTGAAGGATCTGAGAAGAAGACACTTCCCAACAGGTTACGGGATTAAAGACTTTTCTGAGGCCAAGGAGCCTGTGATACCAGGCAAGAAGAGAAAGATAGAGAGTGACAGCTCCGAAAAGAAGAAAAAGGAGAAGAAGAGCAAGAAGGAGAAAAAGGAAAAGAAAACCAAGGACTGATTGCGAACAAAACGATATGTATTTTTTAGGTTGGTTCTAACAGTTAGATCGATGCATTATAAATTGTAACATTGAATCAGACTCTGCTTGAGTAATCCTTGAAAATACCCTGCATGTGGGTATTGGTGATTTTACCTCTTCTAGGTTTCTTTTGCTTTCTTTCCTGGATTGGAGCAGCTTTCTTGTTCCTTATACTGTCCGGTTCGACAACGGTTGGCTTCAAGCCATTGTCTAATAGTTTTATGGTGAGTTCATCGCCCTTGGGAACCCTAATCTTGCTCCACAAGTCATAGAATTCTGGGTCCACGAGATCTCCTATCTGTACACCTCCAATATTAAGCCAGATGTGTCTTGGGGAGTTTTCTTTTTTTGTTTTGTGAACGATTATTTTGTTTTCTTTCTCAAGCTTGGCTATGGTTGCTAAACACCCATTCCATCCGTCTTTGAGTTGTTTCACAGAGAGACCCTGGAAAGTGGGCTGGTTTTCCAACACTTTTATGAGATCATCGCCGGTCTTGATGTTGTGCAGGGAGAGATACTCGAGCGTCTTGTTGACTGGATCGTATTTTATTCTGTCCACGTTCGCAAGGCACTTAAGTAGCTTGCTGTCTATCTTCGACTTCATCAGCTTCTGGAGATCCTCTATTCTGAGTGGTCTATCGCTGGACTTGATGAAATCGGAGGCGGTCATCAGTCTGATGGATAGCGAGGCTCCCGGGGCAAGGTCCGGATCATTCTCTGAGTCTACCAAGTCCAGAGTGTCCGTACACAAGTCAGCTTTGGAACGTTTAGTATCGGAGTCATTCTCTGTGTCCGAGTTACGCCCTCCGCCGTTGTGTGCTCTTTTTACTCCTTTCGGCTTCTCTATTACCCGTCTTTGCAACGGCAGTGTTGAGGAGGAGTTGCGCAGCGATTTCTTGAATGCACTGAGTTGCGAAGCCAGTGGGTCACTCATCATGTCACGGGCTGCACAGCAGAAGTCCTGTTCTTATAAACAGAATCTGTTGGTCTTTTAGAATAAATCTAGTGCCTTTTTGTTTCTCTCGAAAGAGCACAGCCAATGAAAAATTACAGACTATAAAATGGTGAGAAATTGGTAGATTACGTTCCACAAACACTTCTTTTCTAAATCACCAACAGAACATTCGGCAGTGGTGGGCCTGAACTATGAAATGTACAGGACAGGTCTGCGGCTAGTGCTGGTGTTCGAGATGAAAACCCGTTGAGGGGTTCAGCTTTAAAACCATCGTCGTTGGAGGTCTGCGGAAACGTATTGACTCATGAAATGATGATGACCTATAGACTGATACATTAGTAGTACATAAGGGTGGTTTTGTGACAGTAGAAGAACTTTGTGGGCAAATACTTGGTTCCCATCAAGGCTTTTTCTTCACATATTGTAGATTCTTCCGTTGGAAGTTCATTGAAAAAAATGGTGGTAGACTTACAGCCAGAAGAATGTACGATTCAACCATCTTCACTGATCGCCAATAGAAGGAGCTCATATTTCGCTGATTACTCTGTTCAAGGCCTTCGGTTTCAGAATTACCTTGACGCTTTACCACTTGTCTCCTTCTCCCATAGTCGTGTCTGTTTCCTGGTTCCCCAGCCTCTCTATGGAGGCATAAAATTTTTCAGTCTCGAGCGAGCTTGACTTACTGGTAAAACAGTTTCTTTTAGATCCAGAGTCCCTGATACCGCCTGTATATATAAGAGCACGTGCTGACAGTGAAGTTTGGAATGTCTGTTCTCATGAGATCGTGTCTGAAGTTGGCTGTGAGGAACCCTGTTACTCGGGTCACGACAGGCACCACAAGACTTGCTCTTCTGGGTACTAAATTCCGTCAGCTCGACGTAGTCCAACAGCACAGACTTTACACTGAGAAAAAGGACGGAAAAAAGGAGTATCAGTCGATCTTAGATGATGAGCTGCTTGCAAAGACAGGAGTGGAGACTGAGAAAGAAGAACATGAGCCAAAGGAGACCAAAGAGGCAAAAAAAGAATCATCACAGGAAGACGAGTACGGCCAGCCAAGAAAGAGAAGAAACAACGTGAAATCCACCATCGACAAGAAAAAAGAACGACTTTCAAGATTGTTCTGGTTCTCTATACTTGGAGGAACTGTTGCTGGAGCCGCATACATCTCCAGAGATTGGGATCCTGTGGAAGAAAAAGAGTACTACAAAGCAGAGGAAAACGGCTACTCCTTAGGAAAGATCTGGACCCGATTCAATAAGAGACTGCTAGGAGTCACCAATGTGTTTTCAGAACCTGCATTCACCGACCTATTGCCACCTCCACTACCAGAACCATACAGACACCCTCTGACTTTGGTGCTGGAGCTCGACGATCTCCTTGTCCATGCTGATTGGGACTACAAAAAGGGCTGGAAAACAGCCAAGAGACCAGGAGTCGATTACTTCCTGGGATATCTGTCCCAGTACTACGAAATTGTGATTTTTTCCAAGTCTTCGATGGCATTCGCTGAAACTACGGTTGCCAAGTTAGATCCGTATCATGCATTCATTTCGTATTCTCTGTTCCGTGAGGCCTGCAGAGCCAAAGACGGTAAAATCATCAAGGACCTTAGTCTTATGAATAGGGACCTTGCCAAACTTGTGATGATAGACCCCGACGAAAATGGATACTCCTTGCAACCTGAAAATGCCATTCCGATTGAACCTTGGGAAGGCTCACGTGATGACAAATTGATCAAACTGATTCCGTTCTTGGAGTACCTTGCGACTCAGCCGATCAAGGATGTGAGACCGATTATTGCTTCGTTCAAAGACCGGAAGAAAATACCAGAGGAATTTGCTGTTAGAGAACAAAAATTGAGAGAGCAATGGGAAAGAGATCAGAGCAAGACCAACGGATCGTCTCTTGCAGCCTCGCTTCTTGGAATCTCTGCTTCGCAATTAAGGCCTAAGAAAATGCCTTTGGACTATATCAGAGAACAAGGTCAAAAGAACTACCTTAATATGTACAACTATCTGAAAGAGAACGGGGAAAAGCTGTTGAAAGAGGAGCAAGAGAAGACCAAAGAGCTATTGGCTGATCAGAAGCTCACTTTGGAAAAGTTGGTCACTGAAGGAATGCCTACAGCAGAGGACATTGCTAAGCAACAGGCTGCTATGCAACAGCAGGAACAGAAGAAGAAATAAGTTTCTGAATATATTTAAGTACCACGATGACAATATATATATGTAGATTTTTCTATTGTGTTCACTTGCTTTATCCCCAGATATACAAATCTGCGTTTCAATCGACTTATGAATCAAAACTTTCCTTCCACAACAATCTTTAGAATTTCGAACGCAATTGTACCGCTTGCTGGAAGACTCACAACTTCGAGCTCACCGCCATCCAAGATATGTTTAACGTCTTTCACATCGAACCATCTGCAATCTGCAAGCTCTTTATCCAAATCTAGATCAATGATTTCACTTTTCCCGTCAAAGTCCACTATTCCGACTGTTCCAAGCATCAGGTTTGCAGGGAATGGCCATGGTTGACTAGACAAAATCTTGACTTCTTTAGCTGAAACTCCTGTTTCCTCCCATATCTCACGAAGAGTGGCCTCTTCCACCGTCTCACCGGGTTCCATGAACCCTGCAATGCACGAGAACATTCGCTTGTTGTTCACAGTGGGGTGCCTTTTGTTATGACCCAACAAGATTTTAGAGCCATCCGACGATACTGCCCCAACGATGGCAACAGGATCGGTTCTAGGGAAACTCAAATTGCTCACAAATGACCGTTTGACAGGACATCTTTTTGAGATTTCCTCTTCGTCTTTTGACAAGCACAAAAGACGAGTTCCTGCGTCTATTGGAATCACCAACGAGCCACATCCGGCACAAAACTGGTTTCTCATGAGCCAATCAGTGTACATCTTGGAGTAAGCAAATAAAGAGGCCTCATTTCTTGTCAAGGTCAAGCCTTCCGCCATATTACGAAGAAGTGCAATGTTCGGAGACAGCGAGTACAGATGATCCTGGAACTGCTTGCTTTTGGTAACATCTATGGAGAAGTATGGAACTCCTCTAAACTGTTTGTAAACAAATGAAGGGTACTTCTTTTCTTCCACCACGGAAACAAAGTCTTGCGACAAAGAATTGTTGCTGAAAATCAACTTTTCATCGTTCCCATCTTCGTCTATGCCCAAAAATACACCTGTGATAGTCTCTCTGATCTGTGGCGACTTCTGAGCGTTTAATTCGGACCAATTTTCGACTACTTGCTTCAATGCAACTGGTAAATCAGAGAGTTGTAATACTACGAGTCTCTTTCCTTTGTCTGTGTCGATGACAAACGAATCAACGCCGCTTTTTCCATCCTGCTTGTAGCAAACCAGTCTCGCTGGAGTGTTATTAGTTTTAATTGCTTGTCTGACGAAATCGGAATCGCTTCTCAGAAACGAAAACCGATTCAATGTTGTAGTGGTTCCAAAGAATATTTCAGACATCCCTCGGTTGTAATGTAATGCTCTACTCAGTCCAATTGGCCTAAAACCAGTAGAATATACAGCATGCACGAGCAAAAAACAACTATCTTTCAAACTGCGACAAGATAAATGTGCCCATGATATCATTAATTGAGTATACAATTAAGGCAAAAACGTATTTCAGCTACAAAAGAGTCTTTCCCCCACTCCTCGGTTCACGCTGCCTCCTGTCCATTTGAGCCAGACGAAAAAATAATTTCTGGGCCGTGAGCCGATATTGGCCCCACCTAGCAAACCCGTTAAAAATTCCGAATGAGGCTCAATAACAGGGGAGGTAAAAGTAATTGGTGAAATACTTGAATGAGTATAAATGGAACCAAATAATCTAGGATATCGGATAAGCAAGAATATAAGAGAATCACAATCTCGAGTCTCTAGTTCGGGGAATCAAATGCCATTTTTCGCTTGCGTAAAAAGAAAACTCCCCAAAAGTATGTCACACAATCAGTCAATCATTGGATTTTTGTATCTCGTAGACCTTTGGAGAGTTTGAATACGTGAATTCTCGAAACTGGACACACCAAAGCTCAAATGCTCCCTTCTAGAGCATATGTGTAAAACTTGAAGAACCTCGAAAGCGCTCAAAGCCAAGCAGGGTTCATATTGGTCTGCTGTTGCTGAGCCTGTTGCTGTTGCGGTTCATAAACTTGGACTGATGGCTGCTGGGCTTGTTGCAGTGGCTGTTGCGACTGCTGCTGTTGCTGCCTTGGCACATTTTGAGCTAGAACTCTAAAGCTCTGAGTTGGAGTGTTATTTAAGGTTGGGTCAGGAACGGGTTGTGCTTGGTTTTGAGACTGCTGCAGCAATGGCTTCACGTTGGTATTTGGAATCGCACTAGGACTCTGGTTAGGGTCTTGATAGTATTGTTGTTGAGAAGATAGAGTTTGTTGATGTAATGTGTTTGCGAATGCCTGTTTGTCGTCCGCTTTTTCGCCTTCCTCACCTTGAATAAGCTTTTGTTGCTGCTGTTGCTGCTGTTGCTGTTGCGCCTGTTGGTGGAGTTTGTACTTGAAAACAGTCCAATCGAAAATATAGTCATAAAGATACCCCTCTCTAATGAATAGGTCTCTGAAAAGTCTTCTGAGATAGATGTAATCTGGCTTGTCGTCGAATCTTAGGGCTCTGACATAGTTCAGATAGTGTCTAAACTCCGTTGGAAGACCTCTGGCCAGCACCTCAGCAGGAGTAGCCATCTTCTTCTCTAGAATACGGTCATACTTTTGTCTTTTGGTCGCGGCCTTTAATCCTTGCCAGGGCAAAGAACCTCTGCAAAAGTAAATCAAAACGTATCCCAAAGACTCCAAATCATCTCTTCTTGATTGTTCGATACCAAGATGTGTGTTAATGGATGCATATCTTGCAGTACCAGTGAGGTTTTTGTTTTCTCTGTAAGGAATGTGCAGATGCGTTCTAGGGTCTCTAAATTTTTTGGCCAAACCAAAGTCAATAACGTTCACCTGGGAACCCTTTTTGCCGATACCCATGAGAAAGTTGTCTGGCTTGATATCCCTGTGGATAAAACTTCTAGCATGAATGAACTCTATGCGACATAGCAGTTGGTCTGCCAACAGAAGAACAGTCTTGTAAGAGAACTTTCTGTTACAGTAATTGAACAAATCTTCTAAAGAAGGACCTAGGAGATCAATTACCATCGCATTGTAATCACACTCTGTGCCAAACCACCTGACAAAAGGAATACCAACGCCTCCACATAATGCCTTGTAAACTTTAGCTTCATACTCGAGCTGGGGATGTTTGGCTCTCACGTTTTCCAACTTGATAGCAACCTCTTCTCCTGAAATGATATTGGTGCCAAGATAAATGTCTCCGAACGAGCCTGATCCGATTTTCCGACCAATCCGGTACTTTCTGCCAACTCTTAAATCCATGATGATAGTATTGGATCACTACAGAGACTATCAGTTGCAAACTGAGCCTTGAAAGACACAAAAGACAGCTGAGAAGCTAAAGGCCGATAATAAACAAGATAAAAGATAGCGGCACAGATCTAAAATCAAGTTTGATTTGTGCCAGCAGTAGAAATTAGCCGGGCTTTTTTTCGCACAAGCTGCCGCCCGACCTGCTACTAATCCCCGGGAGGGCCGGCGGAACACCTTGTAGGAAAATTTTCTTGGTATCCCCACCGGCCGCCCAACTGTCTCATCTTTCGCGACCTGCGCGAGCGCTAAGGTGGTCAAGAGCCCGTGATGCCAAAGTTGGGAGTTACCCGGAGACGGAGACAGTCCACCCGTTTTGAACTGTTCGGAGAGCAGTCTAGCAGAGCTATATTCGATCTTGCTGTTGCGGACAAACTCTTGCAAGTTCCATTACTATTGGATCCAAATCCTGGGCTGACTCCGCTTCCGAAACGATAATTGCTCTTCAAAATAGATTGAGCAAAAACGGTTACCCGGTCCGCTTTTTGCGACCCTGGTATCCACAAGCCACCGGAGCGCCGCCGCAGGAAAACAAAAAAATCCCTCCCGTATGCACAACTGACACAGAGACAATGCAATTCACGACTAAATGGGTGTTTACGCCTTCCCGAAAAAAACATGAGTCAGTTCAGCATAGACTAAGGTGATTTGAGTTTGTTTGAGAAATGCAGCAAAGACCAGTTGCTAACGGATAGAAGCCTGTAAAACATCGGCTAAACGTCACTGATATGACGACTGTTGGAGGTCGTGCCTTTGGAGGTGCAGAAACTCGGCCGTTACTCGCTAGGAAACTCATCGTGTTTACCTGGCCTGCAGGTCACGCCGTTGGCTAACAGACATCGCGCGGCCCTGGGGCGAAAGTTACAATCGTGCCGGCAGGGCACACCGGCAACTAATACATATCAAGGGGAGCCTAAAAGAACGCCACCCCAAAGTACAAAAAAACACTGGCCACTCCGCTATTGTTTCTTTTGCTATTCCAGATGTTTCTGTTTGGATATGCAGATCGCTCACAAAAGTAAATATATAGACATTCTGGACTGGAACTATAAATAGCCAGGGTTTATCCTACGCTACCTAGAATATATTATACTGGTTTTTTGTTTGTAATCAATCTACAACATTCAATAAATCATGTCCACCGAAGAAGTAAGTTTCTAACCCGCAATTACTCAGTTTGCAGAAGACTGACTGACAAAATAGGCTCAACACCAAATTTCCGAAGCTACCGATAAGGTTGAAACCTCCGCTGGCGATGCCACACAGACCGCTGGTGATGCCGTCAACAATGTGGAGGAGTCTGCGGAACAGGGAAAGAAGGATGTCGCTGCTAAAGCTGAAGAACCACAGAAGGGTTTTAAAAAATACCTGGCAAAGTTCAAGAAGGTTTTCGATATCTAATTGATCCTGAGTGTATCACCTCATTCTCCCTTACTTTTACCCACACTGTTATGTGATTTTTTTTGGTGCTTATTGGCTTGTATTATTATACCAGTCCACCCGACTTTTATCTCTCTAATTCCTGGCTAGTTGGCTTGTTTACTTTGACTGAGTTTAATACTAATAATTTCCCTATTTTACGAGCTCCCCTTCTCCTTAATTTGCCACAGCGCTCCTTTTCCTATTCAATTACCGGATGTGGGGATAAACTTCCTAACCGTGATGTCAGATGATCTGCTTCTACTGTGTGGCTGATTGTTACCCGGCTTGTAAATCCACTTCGAGTTTTTCAAACCCGAAAAGCTTGTCTAGTGTAATTGCTTACGTACTATATTACACAATACCAGTCTTCGATGTGAAAAATTATCCATGAAAAGTTAATGGAGTTGCAACTGTGAGTTGACTTTCAGCTTCATTCTGACAGACAATAATCATGTTGAGGTCTTCTGTTTGGCGTTCGGGATCACAAGCGCAAAGAGTAGTTCAGCACAGATTTTTCACGGTTGCACGTGTGCTCCTGGCTGTTCAGAAATCAAAGTCTTTCAGCAAGACTTCGTATGATGCTTCCAAAAACCGTAAAGGTACTGGAAATGACCAAAACTTTTCGAAGTCTATTCTGACTCTCAATTACAAAAAGAAGGCTGAGGATGACGCAATACTAGAAAAGCTCTCCAGTTTGAACCCCCAAAGTCTGAAACTGAACGAAATACTCAAGTTCGATGAAGAGGTGTTGAGAAAACTTTACATCTCTGGAAGCTTCAAATGCAACCAGTTCAACGAGCTTTTTGGAAAGCCAATCACTCTTGCAAGATCCAAAGAAACCACACAAATTCTTAAACTCTATCAAAAGAGTCTCGAATCGTCTTCTAAAGAAAACAGATTATGTCTCACTGGTGAGTCTGGTGTTGGAAAATCGTCCATCTTGACTCAGTTCCACGCCTTTGTTCTATCCAAAGAATCCATAGTGCTACCATTTACAAATCCTAAAAGCTTTTTTGATGGATCCCATGATTTCAAGTACAACAGTGAAACAAAATTGTATGATCAACCCATGATCACTAAGAAGTTTTTGAAAAAGTTTTACAACTTGAATGAATCGCTCTTGGAAAAGATCAAATTGTCAGAAGATTTCAGACCCATTTATGATTCAAAGAGGCAACAAGAGTCTTTTCCACTCTCCACAGATCATACTCTCGCAGACCTCACAAAACAGGCATTGAAACACCCAACCAACACAACCTATGTTTTCACTGTTATCATAAATGAGCTTTCGAAACAAAGTCAATATCCTGTGTATTTGACTATTGACAATTTCACAACCTTTTCCCAATATGCAACCACCAAGTACAGAGACACTGCAAACAAACCTATTTACTTCCAAAACTTTCAGCTAGCTAAAACACTGCTTGACTTTGTCAACGGAACTAGAGGTTTTCTTCATGGTGCAGTTTTGGTTGCAACCAGTGGTCATTCCAAAAAAAATAGCACCATTCCTGTTGCTCTCGGTATCGAAAATCCAAACTATTACGCCAAGTTTGAACAGTGGGACCAGGAGTTCACAAATTTGTTGAGAGAGAACGGAGGATTATCTCATCTCGAGGTTTCCCGTATGAGTGTTGCAGAGATACAGGTTCTTCTTAACCATTTATTGGATTCCCAGCTTATTTTCAACGAATACCAACAAGAAAAAGAACTTCAGAGCTTTTCCCGTGAAGAGTATCTAGCTAAATTATCGGAAAAGAAGTACTTTGCTTCCGGAAATGGAAATGCAAGACTGTTCCTGAAGTCCTGTATTCTTTCATATGTCTAGAACAGCAAATTTAGAGCATGTATATATGTGATCAATTAAACCTGTCACCAAACTTTTGATTATAATATTACATGATGTACAAAATAGTGTATACAAGAGTTTAAACATGTTGTCTTTTCGCTTCGGAGCTTGCAGCATCTCCATATTTTGGACTATGTGTCTTAGTATAGGTTGGCAACTCTTCAAAGCCATCAGACTCGTAGTACTCATCCTCTTTCTCCTCGTCTTGTTTTTTTGGTGGGTGGTTTTCTTCTAATTTTCTTTTCGAATGGGCATCGCCTTGACTATTTAGCGTCTTCTGAGCCTGCTGAGCATTCTTCTGTTTCTGTTGCTGCCTTTCTGCCCACCTGGCTTTGATTTCTGCCTCAGCTTCCACCAGTTCTTCTTGACTCACAGAGTCTTCGATTGATTTCAGAACTTTCAGAACCACGTTGATAAAGTTACCGTTGAGTTTGTCATCCCTAAACCGTAACAATTTCCATTCACCTTCTTTATTTCTTCTCACCTCTGCAATACGGCCATTAAATGACTCTCCAGTCGCTTTAAGCTGCACCCACTCTTCGTCTGTGATTGAAAGGGTGGTCCATTCCTCGTATCCCTTAAAACTATTCACATATTCCCCTCCATTTCTTTTAATGTTAGCCTCAATTTCTTCGTCTTCTCCAGATTCATCACTTCCTTTCCACACATATAGTTTTATTTCCGGGGTCGCATCATAGTCAGGGTATTCCCTGTTTGGGTCATGCTTCGGGAGCTCTTCATCCACATAAAGTGGGAACTCAAGCCTGATTTTAAAATCAATAGTATTCTCTTCTGCAGGTTTCCATTTGAGAAGGGTGAGATCGGTTCCAGGTAAATAAGGGGTATCGCAACAGGTTAAGATAAGCCCATCAGAAACATGTGTGAGGTTTTTGAGCTGCTGAAACACCTTGCGGATTTTGTAAGGCTCTGTCATGTGTTTAAAATCTAGTTTAAACGGGAACTGCGCACAAGCATCAGGAAATGACCGTCTAAGAGCCAGGTATGGTTCGTGAAACTCTTGCTGAGCATGATAGAGTCTTTTCCATAAATTTTTATGCATCACACTGGTCATGTCCATCGCAAGGCAGTCGAATATAAGGTATCTCATTTCTTTAACTCCTGTGGTGGGATGAGTGCTCCACACAAGCTCTCCATCGACTATGGTGCCATTGTGAGAAGAGTCAAAATTTTTGGCTGTTCTTGGAAAATGGAACCCGGGAATCATGTAATACTCGTTTTCACGATTTATTAGGAACGTTCCTTCTTCTCCAGTGTCTTGGTTGATCAACACATACAACAAACACCTCAATCCATCTGACTTTTCACAAACCAAATAATCTCTGTTCTTCAAAGTGTTCAGATGGTCTCGAACAAAACTCACAGGCTGTGAACCAGGGAAAGAATTGAATCTTGTGCGCAGAATTTGTGACACCTTGGTCTTCAAGTAGGTAGCAACCTCCTCCGACACTAGTTCTCCCGGTATATCAGGCACGCCTCTTTCTGCGTCCATAATGGCAGTGTACTCTCGTTTCGTGGCTCAAATCCAAATCCTAATTAATGGTACGAGAAATACTCAAATGACTTTTCTTGTTCATAGGACTTTCTAATCGCAAAAAGTTCAAATATCAACACTAACTATCCTTACGAAGCTCCTTTTCTTCAGCACCATCTCTTTTCCCGGCTTGGTTTTTAGTCCTCAACATAAAAGAGGCACATCTGTACACCGGAAAAAAGGAGCCGAAAAGAAAGAGAAATTTGATGCACCCTTACACCCCTTGGAGCGGATCTGCTCCCAGTCCCTTCCGCTCAAATGACGAGAACACCGACGAATTCTTCGAAGATATAACGGAAACTGTGGACACAGACGCTATATCTCAAAGAGGCCAGTAATGATTGTGATGATAATATGATAGTAGCCGGTGCTGGCAATGACTTGGGCATCTTGTTCCTTCAATAACTTTGGACACAATGAACTGCGTTGAGTTTTCTTGAAGACACGATCCTGTTCTGTACGACACGTTGGGCACTCTCTCCATAAAATTCAGTGTCGCAGTGGTTTATAATTGTTGCTAAAGGCTGATAGATTCCCTCCTAGTCCACTGTGGTGTCTAGAATCTTGTCCGAAGCTGCCTTTCTCTCTTAATATCTCGTAGCTTTTCGAACAATCGACGACTGTCGTAGAAGAGCTAATTTTCAGTTCTGAAAGTATAGTTAGCAACGTTTGGTCCTCTTTCTGATTGTATGCTGTGCTCCGAATACAGTATAGTTCACTGCACATGTCTATCTTTCTCCAAAAATTTCTGAACAGGCCTTTACTTGGCAAAAAAAGCTCCTCGAATGAGCTTTCTTCCCACTTGTATCAGAAAGGTTTCTTCTGGTAATATTTTGCATTTCGATACCAGGCGTATCTATCGAACAGTTTCTAGAATCCTCAAAGACTCAGAGGTTTAGACAGACCACCTGTTAGGCTTTCAGACTCCAGATCAGACATTAACAGACCTGACGCTGGATTTTGTGCTCTGCTGTTCTTCTTTGTCCAACTAGCACAGCTTCACATAGCTCAAGCAGTGTCAGACTCTCTCTTGTACATATCGAGGTTTCCAGTCTAGTGATCTACTATCTGCTTAGAGCATTTTTCTGCAAAAAATTGTCAATTTGGGCACACACCTACTCTTCATCGGTCATCGGTGCTTCATCAAAAAGCTGAGAAAATTCTCTCAAGTTATTTGTGTCTTGAAAACTCTGGATCAGAGAACTATGCAATAGCCAAATGGCTGAAATCAACTTGCCGAGTGACGTGTCTACCAGTAGACCCAAACGGAAAACTACTGTGAACGTCAACTACAAAGAAAAAAGCGAGCTAGATATAGGGGTACAGTCGGAGAACGGAAATACATCTTCAACTACGTTGGCAAAAAGACCCTCCAAAAAACCAGAGAGTCAGCTCACATTCAGCGATCCATATAAGTCCTCCGTGTTGAAAACGAACAGCAGAAGTCCTGACAAATTCAAGGATCAATACATTCCAGTGGATCAGGTAATTCCATTGAATTGGCAACCTCCTCCTGGTCCAGACGATCATTTCAACAAAATCTTAGATCTCAAGTCCACAAAGATTGAAAACAACGTTCTCAGTCTTAAAGACGGGACAAAAATCAGAAAGGGCGATTGGATTTACATGATTTGTGAGCCTCCTGGGGAGCCTTACTACATTGCAAGAGTGATCGGATTCAGCAAGAAGGACAAAGAGAATAATACTAAAAATGTCAAAAACTACTGTTTTGAAGTCTGCTGGTTTTACAGACCACGGGATCTGAACCGCAAGTCGAACGATTCAAGAGTACTTTATGCTTCGCTACATAAAGATGAATGTCCGCTCCAAAGTTTCCGAGGTCTTGTAACCGTGAAACACAAATTGGAGATCGAGGACATTGGTTCTTACAGAACACAACCGAATTGCTTCTATTTTGACAAACTCTACGACCGATACATGATTAAAATGTATGACGTTCTTCCTACAAAAAGGCTCACAAACTTACCTCCAAATTACTATAAAGCACTGAACAAACGGTACGAATATGTGTTTGCCGAAGTTGGAAGAGGGCAAGACTTACTTTCGGATCCAAAAAACTGTGAAAAATGTCTTAAATGGGCAGCTTCTTCTGACTCTATTCAGTGTCTGAGATGCGAAAAACTGTACCATCTTTTGTGTCTGGACCCTCCAATCCTTAACAAACCGAAAAGAGGGTTTGCTTGGTTCTGTGCTTCTTGTAACAGGAAGATTGAAAATGAATTAAGTGAAAATAGGGGTAACATGCTTGAAAGCAGCTTACCTTCGCAAATCGCAGCTTCAATAGCTTCAGAGGCCAGGACAAAAAGCAATGATGACGACTCACAGTCATCTACGGACAATGCTGATGATTCATCTTTGCAGAATGATAATGTGGAGGTGCTTAGGTCTATGTCCGATATGCGGCCTAACTCCTCTTATGAGTCTGAACTGGAATCTCCGCCTCCTTCGGCAGACTCGGGTGTTTTTGGTGGGCATCGTGTTGCCAGGTACGAAGAACTGGCCATTAAGTTTCTAGAGGCAGACAAAGGGATCTCACACAAGAAAAGAAGAGAGATCGAGGAATGGCCGTATCGGTATCTGGGGATGCATGCAAAACTAGAAGATGCGTTAGACTTACAAGATAGGCCATACGCAAGAGCTGCATCGAGATTGGGCTCTAAGCACCAATTCACAGAAATGGTAGAATGGCATGATCATCCTGTCCAGTATTACGAAATAGAGGGTGGAAAAATCAACAAGACAAAAACCAAAAAGAAAGGTGGGAACCGAAAGTCATCTAACAAAAACTCACCTTCTCCTACTCCAGAACTGGATGAGTCACGCAAGTTCCCCGTCCCTGAAAAGTATAAAGAGCTTCCACCAGATGAGTTCCCTGGGTGGTTACAGCCGAAACCGAAAGGTTATCTGGAAAGAGGAGGTGACGACACTGTACAATTGCTATGGAAACAGCCAGAAGAACCAGAACTGGAGAAGGTAGTCGACCAATACATTAAGGACTGTGAACCATTTGTGGTCAAGTTAGGTATGATGCAGACCACTCCTAACTTCATGGATGCGATTTTAAAGGTGTTGTTGGAGAGCAATTACAATCCTGGTCCTGCATTAGACATTGTTGCCAAGTTCTCTCGAGAAACACTGGAAGAGCCAACTTTTTCTCCAGAGGAGATACAGAGATTTGAAAATTCAGTGCGAGAAAACGGAAGTGAACTCTACCCAGTTTATAAAGATGTTGGTACACAATCATCAGCTATGGTGGTTAGATTTTATTACCTGTGGAAGAAAACTAGAAACGGTCATCTAATATGGGACAACTACAAAGGTAGACCCAAAAATAGACTGAAAAAGAGCTCCAAAAACATAGGACTAGACATTGGCGACTCTGGAAATGACTCAGCGTATAGTTCGGTGAAGATTTCCAAACAAGGAGCATCTTTTGAGTGCAAACATTGCCTCACTCACTACTCCGTGCAGTGGTTCAAAGTTTCTGGTGCAACTGTGCCAAATTCTAAAGACGAATCGTGTGTTGGACTGTGTCTGAGATGTGCACGATTATGGAGGCTTTATGGTGTTGAATGGGAGGATCCATATGATGTATTTAAGAAACAAGCTCAAAAAGGAGGAACAGGATGGAAACGAAAGTTGGAGTACGAACTTTTCAAAGATGCTAAAGAGATTCTGGAAGCCCGAGAAAGCTACAAACTTAAACCAAAGCTGATAGCATCACTAGTATCGAACGATGCTAAGACACTTGGAAATCTTGCAAAGGTGCCTCTTTTCAACTCTCAGAGCGTTGCCTCTCCATCTGCGGGGAAATTGAATGGTAAGAGCAAGCCTGGTGAGAATAACGGAGGAAAAACCAAGAGGAAGGAGAGGGAAGAGGACGACGAGCTCGATGAATTACAAGTGAAAGGTGAAAAACTTGGGAAAGCTAAATCGCTGAAACTCAAGAAACGCAGCAATCTCCAGGATCTACAAGAAAACGACAATGGAAAAGACAAAAGTTTCAATGTGACAATTCCATTTGCAGATACGAGAGACGGTTCTAAAGAGCTGGACGATACGAAAAAGAAGAAATCTGCCAAAGGTAAAAAGAGGACATCACAGGAGTCTTCCCAGGCGGTGACGGAAATTCCAAAAAAGAAGCATAAAGCACCCAAGTTCGAGAGAATTTTGTCCAGTAAGGATTCCCTGTACAACGTTGTCAGTTCTCACTATGAGAGTAAATTCAATGTTTTCAATCCATTCGATCCTGAATGCGACTCGACCAATTATCCTCTTTTACAAACGAAAAGCGCAATCAAAGAGTTGTCGGCTCTGTGGAAAAATCAGCTCTCGAAGAAGAATAAGCTGGACTTAGATCCCGTGAGCTTCTATACCAGTCCTCCAGCTTGGAGCGCAGAGAAACTTCCTTTGTTTGATCCTGCTTCAAGGCCATGTTGTGTTTGTCGAGATGAATTTGACGACAAACACTCGTTGAAAGAAATGGTGATCTGCATGAATTGTGGACTAAATGTCCATGCTTCTTGTTATGGGATTCAGCTCCCCAATTCACAGGAGGGAGACACCGTTATGGCTTCGAGCTTCAAATGGCTATGTGATCCCTGCTCCAATGACCTGCATCCTATTTTTTCAACTCTTTATCTTTGCACCCTGTGCAATGCGAGGGAAAGTGACCATGACAATGCTATCAAAGGTGATCGAATTTCATTTCCCGATGCTCTGAAAAGAACTGCTGGTGGAAAATGGTGTCATTTGATCTGTGCCCTGTTCAACTCCGACTGTCAGTTTGGGAACATCGATTATATGCAGCCGATTTTCGGAACAGAGACTGTTCTTTTCAAGAATGTGCACAAGTTTTGTTCTATTTGTGGTGGAAATGGAGGCGGACTGGTTGGTTGCAAGTTGTGTTCCAAATTGCTTCATGTTACCTGCTGTCAGGACACATCTGGGTATTTTGTTGGGTTTGAAATCTCTCAAGAAGCACACGAGAAAGGAGTCATTGTCAAGATGAAAGATGTGGATATACAGGGAAAGGCTATTCCTGTGGTTGTTTGTGCGGAACATTTCTACGGTGTCGATGCCGAGATGTTGAAGAAACAACTGCGACTTGTTTCCTTGCGGTCGATGAGCAAACCAAAGGGCAAAAAGGAAGTTCCTCTCATCAGAGGCTTCTGCTGCGATGCGAAAAGGTCGACACATCTTAACTCTGGCGAGCTGTGGTCCACCTTGTACAAAAATTGCGTGGAGATTTCGAAAGGGAAGTCCGATAAGACGCATACGGCTCAACACAGTGTGGGGACGTCTTCTCTGGCCGCATCTGAGTCTCCAATCTGTAAACATTGCAAGAACACCAGGTCCTTGTGCTGGTATGACGGCAGAAGCGAGGAGAAAATTTGCCATCAATGTTATGTTCGTTTGAAGAGCGGAGAAGGTCTGATCGATGTGCTTCCAGATCTGTCGCAGATCAATAGCATTGTCTTGGATGGAACCAAGTTTGGAATTCCTAGTCTTGAAGATAAAGCCAGACCGAGCTTTTCTACTAGCACAGTGAGCTCCCGAATGTCGATCCAGGACCTTCTTTCGTGAGAAAATTGCATATAGTACAAGTTCATGCTCATAAACATAAAATACAACCTATTTATCGTCAGTAGCCATTTTTCAATGCTGTTTCAATCCGTTCGATCTCGTCCAGACTGGTTGCATTCACTAGGTCTTTTTCAAGCTGTTGTCTGTCCTGCTTGGACAGCCTTTTCACCGTCAAATTGACTTTCTGATCTTCTTTTGTCTCCAAATGTGTTATCTGAGTTGGCTTGGACTTGAGAATGGCTGATGCCACAGAGGAAGGGTTGTTCGGAGTGCCAAAGAGTTCTTGTGCTCTCTTTCTTTCGCTTGGCTTCACCTTTTCAAAGTCCAAAATCTCTAGAGACGGCAGTCTCCAGATAATCCAGAGTCTGTAGTTTTCTACCTGTGTCACGGTGTTGCCGGTGAGATAGAGGTTTTGCAGCGATTTAGCCTCTCTCAAAGGGTCGAGATCCACCAGATTGGCCAGGGAGTTATTTATGAGCGACAGGTTTGTGAGATTGGGCACATTCTGGAGACTTTCCGGGGCTATTTTGGCAATCCGGTTCTGTGCTAGTAAGAGGCTTTTCAGTCTCACGAGTCTCGGTATGTTGGAGACGATCCGGAGATCGTTATCGGTCAAATCTATGGCCTCACAGAGGTCTTTTGTTTCCTCCAAACTCTCGACAAGCGGGGCCTGGAGGCTCCGCAGAGAAACCACACGCTCCTCGGCCGGGTTTAGGTAGGTCGGAGCGTCGGCCACGATTGCAGGGGTAAGTCGCATGGGAAATGCCGTTGAAACGAGGACACTAGACCGTCGCCAAATATTTTTATATAAATTTTTCACTCATCAACATATCGAGAAAAACATTAAAACACGATACTCACTCTATTATTTACAAAACACCTCTCGGAAGCGCATTCTCTCACTCGTCAAGAGAAAGCTTGGACCTGTTGCTGGGCAGAATCTTGACTCCCTCGGGCTCGTACTTCTCCCGGGTGGCCTGTTTGAGCTGCTCGATCTCTTCAGGCGTAAGCGGCTCGATGGTCTCGTTAGGAGCAACAAACTCAAAGTCGCCAAAGCCAAAGGCACGGTCGCTGATCTTGTTCAGCACGTACAGCTGCATCCTCACGTACCGCACAACGGCCTCGAGCTTGACCAGATCGATGTTCTTGTCGCCGTTGAACAGGTTTCTCCATAGAGCAGCAGACAGAACAGCGTCCGACTGCGATGCCAGGGCCTCGTCGTAGGAAAACACAATTCCCAGCAGCTGCGAATGGAAGTCCTTCATGTATGTTTCTCTGATCCTGCCCGAAAGAACGTTCATCTCCTCGCTCAATCGCAGCTCGATGTCCTTGAAGTACTGGTCCACCAGCTTCTGCTGGTAGTTCTTGCCCTCCTTGAACGGCATGGCCCTCATCCTCACAAACAGTAGCCACACGTGTAAGGATGTTACCTGGAACCATTCGGCAAACGTCTTTGGCAGTCCGAGCGTGTCGTACCAGAAGATGGCTGTTTCCGAGAGCGGCTCGTTCTGGAACTGTAACGACTGTTCCTTGCACATGTAGTAGTACTTGGATCCCCCAAAAGAGCCGGCTCTCACGTTGTCCATGTCGATTCGGAAGATGGAGATCAGGGTTTCTCCCAGAGCCCGCTGCCACCGCGGCATTGTGAAGTTCTCGGCCTCGTAGTAGGGCTTGGGAATCTTGAGCTTTGGTCTCATGTCCTTGTTTGGGGTGTCTGGGTTCTCGATCCGGGGAAGACTCGACTCTGTGGCTATATCTTTGGGCGAGCTCGAGTTGGCCCTGGCCCCCACAGACCAAGTCGGCCGCACCCAGCCGGTGCGCAACAAAAATGCCCGACCCGTTCCCCTGAGCTGTCTTGTCAACATTGTCGGCGTCATCTGTGCTTTTTCGACAAACTGTCCTTGTTCGTCTCCTGCTGTGTTATGAAAGCTCGCAGCTCATAAAATTTTTTTATATAACTGTATTTATTTTTTCCTCGCCGTGCGGCTCATTTACAATCGGTACTCTCTTCATTGGCTACCACCTTCAGATGTGTATCGAATACAGTAAACTAGTGTATAGTAGTAGTACAAGCAGCCGTAAACAATCACCTGCGACCGCTCTTTCCCGTCTTCTTGCGACCACGTCCGGACGGAGCCTTGGCCACCACCTTGGCGGCGTCGTAGTGGGTGCTACCAATCTGGTCAATGGCTATGGAGTTCACCCACGCAAGAACATTCTGACGGTCCCGGTCGGTCTCCAGCGAGGCATAGAGCCGTTTCGCGTTGTCGAGCCGTGCAATCTTGTCCTCCCGCTCCCGCCGTCTGCGCTTCAGAGCTTTCCGCTGCGCAATCCGCTGCGCAGGCTTGATCTCCTTCCGGGCCCGCTTCGCTGCCCGACGCTCCTGCTCCTCCTCGCGTTTCCGTTTTTTCACCATGTCGTCCGCCGCAGCACGCCGTGTTCTCGGCTTCAGCTCTTCATCATCGCTGTCCGACTCCTCCTCCGACTCCTCGTTGTCCTCCGACTCCTCCTCTCCGTCCACTTCCGCCTCCTGCTCTTCCTCGTCGCTGATCACCGTCTCAGCAATGATCCGCTCCAGCTTCAGCTGGTCCTCCGACTTCCGTCCGATCCCCAGTGACTTCACCCGCGAGTTCAGACTGTTCTTGATCTGCTCCTCCAGGTCTACCAGCTCTTTCTTCAGCTGTTTCTCTCTCTCTCCTTCAGAGTTCAGCCACTTCACCAACAACTCAACGTCCTCAGCGGCCTCAATGTAGCCCCAGTCTGAGCTTGACATCAGAACGCTCGGTCCTTCCTCCAGAATCTTC
This sequence comes from Ogataea ortonii, assembly GCA_030561785.1. Taxonomy (NCBI): domain Eukaryota; kingdom Fungi; phylum Ascomycota; class Pichiomycetes; order Pichiales; family Pichiaceae; genus Ogataea; species Ogataea ortonii. Next base: position 66,468 of record JAKTYE010000010.1, read on the forward strand.
CTCTCACAGGCATTGAACGGTCTCTCGGCAGTCGCTCCAAACTTGTCAACCACAACATAGCCCTTCTGGTCCTTCACCTCGTCCTTGTCGTAATGAAGTCCAAAGAACTCCTTCGCAGCATCCCGGAAAGATTGGGCAACAGTCTCAGAAACCTCTCCGTTTACATTGCTTGCCGGCTCCTCGTTTTGCTCCGTCTCCTCAACAGAAACGCCAATGGCATTGTTCCACCGTCTCAACTGGTCGTCTTCCAGCTTCAGATAAACCTTCCTGTCCTCATCCTGAGGCCCCTGGACCCATAGACGTCCCATCAAATAGGTATCCTCGACATACTCGGACTCCTCGTCATCCAAATCGGCAGAACCGTCCTCCTCTTCCTCATCGTCAGAATGATTTCCCGTAGTGTTCAGGTTCGGAAGTCCATTTTTCTCAAACCACCAGTACCGATTATACAGCCGGTCCCGACCTATGTACCGCACCCGCTGAGCATCGATCTCGTTCAGCTGCCTTTCGAAATCTCTCTTCTTCAACTTCAGATCGTTCAAAATTTTGGCCTGCTTGCTTCTCTTTCTCACCAGCTTCATGAACTCTGGATGTCCAGCACAGACAGCCTTCTCCAAAGCTGAAGGCTCCAGAGGTCTCGTGCTTTGATACCTATTCTTCTTCTTTGACCTGGAAACTTGCAACTTGTTCGTCTCTTTCGTCTCAGTATTCAATTTGTCCTCAGCTTCAATCCTCTCCTTGATGGCTTTCGTGTCAATTTTCTCCAGAGCCTCGGTGATCTCCTTTTGAACAGCAACAGCCTCCTCCATTGCATTCTTGAACTCCTTGATCAGCTCAAGACGCTCTCTTCTGATGTTGGTCGACTCCTCTAAACTTCTTTCCATATACGTCCTGATGACACTGCCGTTCAGTAACAATGACATCACAATGGCTAAACACTTGGATCGATCCTCGACTCCAAGGTTCCGGTAGAAGTTGGACTCAAGTGTCTCTGGAGTGGCCGGATCATCTGCTGGAGCTAGAATCTCATATATGCGAATAATGTCTTTTTTAAACTCTGGAAGGAACTCAACGGTCGAGAGAATACCCACGAGAATCAAAAGCCATCCACCTTCCTTGAACTGTCTGTCGGCAAGCCTGTTTTTCCATGACTTCTTTTTATACTCAAGAAGAGAATAAACGTTGTGGTTAATCACCTCCTCTACCTCTTCTTCCTCATTCTCTTTTCCTTCATCCACATCGCTATCCTGTTCCTCTTCCTTTGCTTTGTCTGCGTTATCCTCATTCAAATCAGCAACATTGAGATCGAATCCATTGGTATCCGATTTGTCTTCGTCCTCATCTTCCGGTTCGTCTTCCTCTATGAGGTTTTCCCTCGGCAACGTCACTAAAAGCTTCCCATTTTCATCAATAAAGGCCTTAAACATGGAGCAGAAAATTTCAAGCAAGAGCGAACATTGCTCTTCTGCATCCTTCCAGTGAATCGCAGTGTAGTAGTCGTCAAAAGTGAAATTGTCAATGATCAATGCTTTGGCATACATGTTCAAAAATATCCAGAACTCAAGCAAATCAGAAGCATCTTGTATGCCCTCAAGCTTGTTGAGCCGAGGCCGCAATTTTGACACAGCTTTGAAAGGCAAAGCAAGATCTTCGACTGGCCCAATAGGTCTTGTTCGGAAGCCATTTATTCGGTTGACAGGCGTCGCACTTCTCGAGTCTAGAGGAGAAGACATTTTCAGTCTTAAAGGAGCAGGAAGAATGTCAACAAATCCATCTCCATATTCAAGCTTCGGCTCAAGAAGATGAGAATGGGACAGAGAATTGGAAGACTCGTAATTTGCTCTTTCCTTGGCAGCTTGCTGTATTTTTCTGTAGGTGATGTTCAAACTTTTGAAGAATCTCAAACACTTCTCAAAATGCCAAACTTTGATTTTGTTGTCTAGCACATAGTGGAAAATGTCATCAGGGGGATAGTTGACTTTTGTAGAAAAAGTTCGAGAAGTGACAATGAAGTTTACCAGTTTAGGATCAAACTTGTCCAGTACAATGACCCCAGCAAACTCGAAAAGCGGCAAGACTTTGTTTTTGATGGAAGGATCGGCATTAGTATCAGCTGTATCATGGAAATAAACAGTAGTTTTCCTCAATGCTTCATACCATTTGTCTTTCCAATCTTGCAATGACTGGCCTGCCTCTTGTTCTGCAGTCGTTGGAGGAGTTTCTTTCAAAGAGTCGAAAATGTGTTCGCCTGCAATTGAAGAGAGCTTTGCTTTGTTGTGAGCTTTGAACTTCTTCTTGCCTGCATTTTCGGACTGCTCGAACTGTTTTAAGTGTTCAGGATATTCAAGCGATATTCTGTATTTCTTGGCACTTGAATCCCTTATTACCCAAGGCGCACCCAATCTGTTTGACCTTGCAAGGTTCATTTTCAAGAACGTCTTGACGTACCACTTAGTGAAAGAGTTTCTTTCTCTGGAAATATGGGATGTTGAATTGATGGTCACTTCGTTGCCATTTTCTAGCAAAACGCGGTACGAGCAATATCCTGCCCTGGTTGTTCCATCAGGAAGCAAGATTGCGTTGAATCTGGCCTTTTCTCTTACTATTCCTTTCGCTTTCTCGCCACTCTCTGACTTGATCACCACCTGGTCGCCGGGAAAAAAGTCGTTTTTGAACTTGGAATACACCTCATCCACAAGAGCATCGATCCTTGGGGTCGTGGAGAACGACACATATCTAAGGATCGGCTCCTTCACCGGCTCAGGAAATTTCGTTTCCATCATGGACAACTCATTTTTCTCCACTTCGAGAGCCTCGAAGAACGTGAAGTTCGAGTTTCCTGACGTTTCACAGACAAACTTCTTGATGTTGTAGTAGTCCATCCGGGCCAGATATTCCTCGTAATTCAGGAACCACTCACCAGTCTCTGGAATATACCACACCTCCGTGGACATGTCAAACCCGTCGGGCAACTTCGGCACAGCAGAAAATACCACCGGTTTCCGTTTGAATAACACCTTTCCACATGTTAGTATCGACAATTCACCACATACATCGCAATTCCCAACTCACCATTGTCAAAGGCTTACCGTGTCGCGTTCAGCCAGAAACGTTGTATCTGCACACGATCGAATTCGATGGCACTTTCTTCGTCTCAAGAACAAGCCGTCCTATAATCTTCAAACAAGAACAAGCAAACAGACAAAGGGCAAAACAAGACAAATGCCACTTTTTTTCAAACGCACTAGTCTCCCTGAAAGCTCTTGAGGAAAAACTGATCTCAGATGGATGGTCGTGTATAGATGCGAAAAAGTCCCGTCTGACTCGGGAACCTTGATGCAGGTGGAAAAACCACAATCGGAAACGAAACTCGCACTGGCGACCGTGAATGAGGGCCATCTGGTCCTGGAAGCCAACGATACCAGCTCATATCGCTCATTTTCCCCACTTGCCTCACCACAACGTCGGCCCCATCGCCCAACACGTCCCCGATCGGAAGATTTTGAGCCGCAAGAGAATCGCGCAAAAACCTCCTAACAACACCAGTGCAGAATATGTGGTTAAAATCCTATTGTTCCGTGGCCGTCCCGCCGCATAGCCTCATGGGAAGAACAACCTGTACCGACTTTTCATGTCCTATAAATCTAAGCAGATCCTAGAGCCGAAATTTCAGAAATTATCTGGTCCACCAGACTGACCAGGGGAACAAAGTACGGTTGTAGCGGCTCTTTCGAATGAGAAAAATCAGCAGATTACAGACAACTAACTTTCGAACTCGTCTCAGACCAAAGACAAGAATATTATCAAAAAGAGGCCAGCTGTAGCTCACTTGGTGCCATTATATACATGAAAAATTTTATTTATACAAGAATCCAAACCATCCTTCTTTGGCCCGTTCCCTCTGTGCCTTTGGCTGGAAAACATCAATGTTGGCCTTTATTTTCTCAATCGCTTCCTCAGGACCGTACTGTCTTCCCAAAACATCGATGAACTCTCCTTCAGGGTCCATGAAATAGAAGAAAATGGAATGGTCAACCAAATAATCCTGTCCCGGCTTGATGTTCCTTGGCGTAGAAAAATACACCCTATAATTCTTGCAACACCTCTTGATCTCATCGTAATCGCCGGTCAGTCCTATGATGGAAGGATGAAAGTCTGTCAGATACTCCTTGATCACCTCCGGACTGTCTCTTGCAGGATCACACGTGATGAAAATCGGCTGTATATCGATGTTGTAGCGTGATTTCAATCCATCCAACATAAGACCGAGCTTGTCAAGCTCGTCAGGGCATATATCAGGACAATGAGTGAATCCAAAATACACCAACGAGAACTTTCCTTTCAACTTTTCGTGTGTAAATGGCTCACCGTTCGAGTCCACCAGGTTGAAAGGGCCTCCGATCAACGGCTTACCAACTCCTCTGTTCAATTCAGCCTCATTTCTCAGTCTGATCTTCTCTTTCTCCTGCTTGAAAACATATGTCAGACCCGATCCAACAGCAACAAACAGCACAATAGCTTTCCACGTGATAAATTCAATAGGACTCTTTCTGATGGTCTGTTTTGAGTAGTCTGAAGCGCCAATAGGCAATCTCGAAAGGGGTTTCCTTTTCGGTGGTTCTTGTGATCTGAATACCGAGTTGGAAAAAGGCCTTAGCGTCCCCAAAACAAGGCGTTTCCGGAGCTGAAGGCCCCCACATCCGGTCACTCCTAAAAGCTTGTTTCCAGTTGTAGTCCGAAACGGCAGCATCTCGCGTTATACTAGATTATATCTTCAAAAAGAGCACATGAGCAAGACACATGGTACAGACTTTTCTTTGATGAAAAGTTTCATATCCCGTGATTACGTAACACAGAAAAATGTGTGAGAGCTATCTAAAGGCTGCCACTTCGTTCACCTTAATTACAGCTATAAACCACCACTTTAACTCTTACCGGCTCCCGCTCTGAAGTAGATGACATCACCGTCCTCAACAACGTAGTTTTTCCCCTTTTGCAACAGCTTACCAGCTGCCTTAACAGCGGTCTCGTCGCCCAACTCGACAAGGTCTTCATATTTCATGACATCTGCGAGAATGAAAGTCTTCATCAAGTCGGTATGGATGACACCAGCTGCTTGTGGAGCCTTGGTTCCATCTCTGATGGTCCACTCTCTGACCTCGTCCTTCTCACCTGCAGTGAAAAAGGAAATCAGGTCAAGGTTCTTTCTCATAGCAGTAATAATCTTTGGCAGGATTGATGGAGCACCAACCTTCTTTTCTTCCTCTGCTCTCTCCTCATCAGTTTCCATGTGAGACAGTCTTTCCTCGTAGGACACAGAGAGAGGAATGATGACGTCACCAGGCGAGTACTTGTCGACCCATTCCTTAATCTTGAGAAGGTGCTTGTTCTTCTTTCTAACATAATCTTTCTCGGAGAGATTGATCAGGTAGATAGTTGGCTTGGCAGTTAAAAGGAACATGCTGTTGATGACCTCCACTTCCTTAGGAGACCAGTTCTGGTTGGCGACTCTCTGGCGGTCTTTTAGAAGCTCGATGATTTTCTCGACCAACACAGCTTCTTCTTTCTTTTGTTTCACTTCCAGAGACTGTCCTCCTCTCTTTGTGAGCTTGTGGACATTTTCCAGGTGTTTTTCAGCAAACTCGATATCTTTCAGTCTCAATTCGTTCGAAATGATCTCCAAGTCTCTGGTTGGATCAACGTCACCTTCTATGTGAATGATGTCTGCGTCATCGAAACATCTCACAACCTGGTAGATGGCATCGACGGCCCTGATGTTGGACAAGAACGCATTTCCCAGACCTTCACCGGCAGCAGCACCCTTGGTCAAACCGGCAATGTCGTAGATGGTGATGTATGCAGGAACCTTCTTAGGAGGCTTGTACATGTCGTAGAGCTTGTCGAGTCTTGGAGACGGAACTATAACTCTAGCCTCTTCCGGCTCGATCGTGGCAAATGGATAGTTGGCTGGATTTCCCAGAGGACATCTAGTAATGGCCTGGAAGAAGGTCGATTTACCAACGTTTGCCAATCCAACAATACCGGATTTCAGGTTGTTACCTGGTCTTCCCAATAGGACTTTTTTCTCTTCCACCTGTTTCTTTGGAGGCATCTTTCTGACGACTTGCTACGATTTGCACTTTCTAACTAGACAGCGATCAATACCCTCAAACAAATCAACCTACTTGCTTTCTCGATAATTTCCCTGCTACCCTTCTCTTTCACGGCCTGGCCTGAAAATTTTTCAGTACTCGGCACACGACCCATCTTCCAAGCCTTGAGCTTCCCCGGATTATCAGCCTCAGCTCAGGACTTCTCGAGCCATTCCGCAAATTTGCCGAGCCTTTGGGTCTCGTCGTCTGCCCCAGAGGACTCCTTGCGCTTTCTGTACTTGGTGAATCCGTCGTACTTGGACGCCGAAAGCTTCTGGCCCCCGAAATATCGCCCGTCCATACGGGAAACACACCGATCCACAGCAACACTGGACTTGAACCGCACACTCACAACCCCCTCGGGCTCCAAATCATACAGTATCACATTAGTCACCTCTCCAAGCTCCTCACAGCCTTTCAGAACGTCCTCCTTGATGTCCAGAAGAGCTGCAGGGTCTTCCTCCAACTCCTCCAGAGTGAAACAGTGTTTCAATATCACAACCTTTTCTTCCTTTGCTCTCTGTTCCTCGTCGTCTTCTTCCTCATCCGACCACTCCGTCACCTTCTTGTTGATCAAATTGATCTTCTTGCGCAATTGCAGCTTCTCTTTCGGGTTCAATTTGGTCTTGGTCGGCCTGGTCGAAACCTCTTTTGAGAACTCAGCCTTGGCCACCGAAATCGTCTCTGTATCTGTACTCCGAAGTTTTGTCCCATCCAAAAACTCAATCGCAAGCTTGCAACTCTCCTCACGTAAATACTCAATCAGACAATCACCTTTGAAAACTCCCTCTTTATCCCTATAAAGCTTAATTTTCTTTTCCCCTGTTCGAAGATCCTCAGCAAGAACACCGTATTTGCTGAAAACCCTCACAACCTCCTCCAGATCGGTGTCCAATGGAACATTGCTCACATAAATACATGTATTTCGACGCTGCTTCCACTCGCTTTGTTTCTGTTTCTCTGCCTTCAGCTCCTCCAACTTCTGCTTCTTGATCCTCCTGAACTCCTCCTGAACACTTTGCTCATCCAGCTCTCGCTTTCCAGAGCTCTCGTCGTCCTCCAGAACAGGAATCCACCGCTCCAATACCGAGTTGTACTCGTACTCTTCCCCAGTACCAGTATCCTCAAGAATCCACCGATTTTTGCGCTTGTCAAACGACAAAAGCTCAGCAATCTCGGCACCAAGCGTGTTGGGAGCACGTCCCTGTATCTCGTCAATCAATGCCATCCCCACCGCTCCAAGTCCTCAACTCCAAACTTCCCCAAATTTCCCTTCTACAGTACCACAAATTTTTAGTTCTAAAATACGACAAATATCGAATCACGTGACTTGGATAATGTGACAGACTGCTTCCTGTTTCGTCCTTCCTCCCCACGGGCTGTTTGGTGAGTCCGTGGCATTTATTTGCTGGTGGCTCTGGCTGGGGCTCTGGCTGGTTCCAGGGGCCCTGTGGAGTCAGCAGAGGAGCCACACACCGTACGGGTCGGAGACAATAAGGATCGCGTCGACCTGCCGCGAATCCAGTTGCTCTGACTTGGTTTGCTGTGGTGTGCGCAAAAACCCATTTCCCCCGCCCATTTGCGCTGTAACCTCGAAAATGGCAGGTGGCCAAAATTCGGGGTATATAAAGAAGACATTTGCACCTTGTTTTGATCCAGCTCGTCCATTGAGACTGCAGAGAAAAGAAGAAAGAACAAGAATGAGCAACTTGATCGAACTGAACAACGGAATCAAGATTCCCCAGATCGGATTCGGATGCTGGAAGGTGGAAAACTCCATTGCCGCAGACCAGATCTACGAGGCAATCAAGGTCGGATACAGACTGTTTGACGGTGCGATGGATTACGGTAACGAGAAAGAGGTTGGAGAAGGAATCGACAGAGCCATCAAGGACGGACTTGTCAAGAGAGAAGAGCTGGTGGTTGTCTCGAAACTGTGGAACTCGTACCACGACCCAAAAAACGTGAGATTGGCAATCAAAAAGGTCCTTGGAGACCTGAAACTGGACTATCTGGACGTGTACTACATCCACTTCCCAATTGCACAGAAGTTCGTTCCTTTCGAAGAAAAATACCCTCCAGGATTCTACTGCGGTCCTAATGGCTGGGAGTTTGAAAACGTCACTCTTCTGGAGACCTGGAGAGCCTTGGAGGCTCTTGTTGACGAGGGTCTGGTCAAGTCTTTGGGAATCTCCAACTTCTCGGGCGCATTGATCCAGGACCTCCTAAGAGGAGCCAGAATCAAGCCACAATTGCTCCAAATCGAACACCATCCGTATCTGACGCAGGAAAAGCTGCTGGAGTTTGTCAAGGCACAGGACATTGCCATTGTGGCCTATTCTTCTTTTGGACCACAGTCGTTTGTTGAATTGAACCATCCTGCTGCCAACGAGAGCGTCGACCTTTTCAGCAACAAGACAATTGTCTCGATTGCCGAGAAACACAAGGTTCCTGCTGCCAAGGTTCTGTTGAGATGGGCCACCCAGAGAGGATTGCTCATTATTCCTAAGTCCAACAAGAAGGAGAGACTGCTTGCCAATCTCAAGATCAACGACTTTGATCTGACCAAGGAGGACCTGGCTGCCATCAGCTCGCTCAACACCGACTTGAGGTTCAACGATCCATGGACATGGAACAAAATCCCAACTTTCTACTGATCCTGGATCGTTGTAGGTAAACCATACTCGATTTGTATTGCGTTTGTACAACACCGGAGACTCTCCGTACTGATAAGGGGGACAGAACGTAAAGCTATGCTGTAGTGGTCAGGGTGCGAGTCACGTGAGACCGCGCTTATCACTGCCTGAATTGTTAATAGATGGAACTCGTAGTTGAGTCACGAGAAGGTGACGAGAGGTATTTATATGGAGCTTAGCAGAGCTTTATCGGTGATACGGTCGGTTTATGCTAGCAGGAAGAGCAATGAGTGTGCTAACTAAGAATCTGAGGGTTGCGTTATTGCAATTCTATGCCGGATATGACAAGAAGGCCAACTTGAACAAGGTGAAGGAGTTTGTTGGCAGAGCCCTGACAAAAGACCCTTTGTTGGACCTGTTGGTTCTTCCTGAGTGTTTCAACTCTCCGTACTCGGTGGAAGAATTCAAAAACTACTGTGAGACGATTCCTGGCGGCGAAACCACGAGCTTTCTGTCTGCTCTGGCCAAGGAGAACAAGGTGAACATTGTCGGAGGCTCGTTTCCGGAGCTGGGAAGCGACAACAAGGTGTACAACACGTCTCTGACGTTCAACAGAAAGGGTGAGATCATTGCAAAGCACAGAAAAGTGCACCTGTTCGACATCGACATTCCTGGCAAGATGACTTTCCAGGAGTCGGTCAGTCTTTCTGCCGGAAACAAGGCCACAGTGTTTGATCTGGACGACTTTGGCAAGAGTGGACTGGGGATCTGCTACGATATCCGGTTTCCGGAGCTCGCCATGGTGGCTGCCAGACAGGGTGCGGGTCTGATGATCTATCCGGGGGCCTTCAACACGGTCACTGGACCTAAGTTCTGGACCAAGTTTGCTGTTGCTCGGGCCATTGACAACCAGGTTTACGTTGTTTTGTGTTCTCCAGCACGTAATGTCGAGGGCGGAGGGTACCAGGCGTACGGCCACTCGCTGATTGTTGATCCGAACGGCAATGTTGTTGTCGAGGCTGGCCACGGAGAGGAGATTATCTACTGGGAGCTGAAACCCGAGGTTATTGCCGAGGCCAGAAGAGACATTCCGATCACCGTCCAGAGAAGATACGACGTGTATCACAACGTGGCTGAGGACGCTGTCTCTGGTGACGTCTGGGCCTGAAAAGTTTGGAGATGGATCTGGCTGGATTTTTGTTCCAGATCGGGTTAAATCACCGAGCCCCAATAGAGATTTTTTTTTGTAGATAAAAAGAGACAGGACTGGAGTCTTTGGATCTGGTAGAAAAGTCCTATTTGCACGAGAAGTAGCGATGATTGTCGGGAAAAGAGCAGCCAGACCACATCGACTGGGCCGCAGATGGCCTGTGGGGGGCCAAATACGGTGGTTCAAGACAGATTATCCGATGGTTGCGAAGTGTCCAGAACCACAGCTAGACACCGGGTGCACTTTCTGCGAGATCCCCAGTTTTCCTCCCGATAAACAGCTCGATCATACCAAGCCACTGCGAAACTCCAAGACCAACCCGTGGAAACATGTCCTGGTGCTGTCGGGAGACCCCGATTACCGCAACTGGCCCAGCCGGTTCGAAACTGCCCCGGGAACAGTCATTTCAGAGATCCAGAAACACAAACGGGCCATTGTGGACTCGTTCCACCCGGTTCTCACAAGCATGACGTCTCTCCAGAACACAGTCGCTGCCAGCACGTCGCTTCTGGCACTATATCCGGACGGGATCTCGGTCGAGGTCCCTGACGGGCTCGTGCAGGAGTTCATGCTCGGGTATCTGAGCACAGAGCCTGAGGGGCTCGACCAGGACGGCTCGCGCGAGTTCCAGCGGCTCCAGGGGCAGTTTCGCGGGCAGTTCGCGCAGCGCCCGCTGGAAAACGACCTGGTTCTCGTGTGCGGACACATGAAAAGAGACGTGCGGTGCGGGGAGCTCGCCCCGTTGATTGTGCGGGAGTTCGAGAGCGTGCTGGCGCCCCGGGGGCTGCTGCGGTCGCGCGAGAACCCGCACGGCGCCGACGTGGGCTACATCTCGCACATCGGCGGCCATGTGTACGCGGGGAACGTGCTCATCTTCAGGAAGAACGGCGACGCCATCTGGTACGGCCGCGTGCTGCCGCACCACGTCCAGGGCATTGTCGCCGAGACCCTGGTGGGCGGACGCATCATAGAGGAACTGTATAGAGGGTGAGGCGCGGGGGATAACTTTGTACGTAACAACGACTCAGCCAGCACTCGTAGAGACGGATGGACCAAGCACCGCCACATCTTGCACACACCGCCACGCGGCCGGGTAACACCGCAGTTCTCCACTGCCACCCGTTAAACGGGCTCCGGACAAACTCGGGCCCGCGCTGTCATGCGCATGCCGAAACCGGCGTCCTGCGCGCGCGCCCCGGAGAAAATCCCCGCCGTGGTCATCCCCTCGTCCCGGTCTCCTACAGGTCCGTTTCGACCTTTTCCGTTCTGTGGAATTGGCTCTCGCACAGCCGCAAAATAGACTACCGTCACACGGCTGGCAGAGGTCATGCTGTCTGTCTATTGTCCGGAGGGCCCTGGCTGCCCCACCGGGCGCTGCCCGCCATCGACTGCGCGCTTTCCCCAGGGACCGGGGGCCCCAGACAGGTGTGTGGGTTGCAAAGAGAGTGATTTGAGGCTCCTCTTTGCCTTGTTTGCCCTGTCCTTGTTGAAAACACTCTTTTCCGTGCAAACAGCTCGTTTTGAAGGGCAAACGGCACTCACCAGGCCGCTCTCAGGCTCTCCCGTCATGAACTTCCTCGATAACCGGAAAAAATCTCCCCCCTTCCTGGAGCTGTCGCAGTCGACACTGCAATTGCTCCACCAGAACAGACACCAGCTGTCTTCGATCAACTTCGACAACGTGCTGACGCTGTGGACCACGCTGATCAAGTCGTCGGACTTCATCATCAACGGAAAACGGCTGGAGAACATCTCGTGGCGGGTGGTGAACAGAAAGCTCCTGCTCAACAACGACTTTGACTACAAGGACTTTTCCACGCTCATTGAGATCTCCACGGGGTCCCGTGAGAAACACGAGAAACATGAGAAACACGAGGCAACAGGACCGGTCTTGTTGCGCAGACCGGTTTCCCAGTCCCCCCACCAGCCCCCCACCGGGGTTTCCGCTCGCCCAGGCCCTCGCACCCAGAAACGACCTCCCCTGGTGCCCAGTGCCGGCTCCAACGGCAAGATCAGGTCCCAGACCGCCATAGAGACCCTGCGGGGCGCCAAGGAGATCACAGAGGAGGTGTCCACGAGCGAACATGACTCTGATCCAGACCCAGACCTCGACCACGGCCCAGATCCCGGCTCCAGCGCCCACAAACAGCCCGTGAGACCCCCATCCGAGAGCTTTTCCGACATGAACGCCACCATCCGTGTCTCGTTGACCCAGCAGAACCTCGACGAGCAGCAGAAACTCATCCACAACACCATCCAGGACAAAAAGACCCAAAACAACATGTTCTTTATAGAAAACACCCCGTCTCCTGACTCCCAGAAGGACCACCAGCACCAGAACAAGCCTCTTCCCCTGTCCAGCAGCCACGACCGCACACACAGCTCTCAGACACCTGTGTCGAAGCAGCAAAGTCTGTTCCAGCCGTCGCAGCGGCCGCAGCCCACCCACCAGGCCCTCCAGGCCCATCAGCGACCTCCACACCCGTCTTTCGACAGCCAGACGCTTCCTCAGCACAGACCTGCCAACGGCCATCCCAAGCAGGCCCTCCGTGGCCAGCACACCGTCCAGCACACCGCCCTCGGGCTCCCGAAACCTGTTTCTGAGGTCTCCAGGTCGCACAACGGCCGTGGACACAGCCACCCCCACCAGCACCCCGTGCCGCACCCGGTCCCCCATGGCAGAACCAGCATTCACCACAACGAGGCAGACAGAGACCCGGAGCTTGAGCGACTGAACCAGCAAAAGCAGCTGTTCGAGGCCGGCCGCAACGGCCACGGAGCGTCGCCGCAGTCCGAGACACAGCGGTCGCAGGTGTCGCTGTTCGACAAGTCCAACGTCCGGCAGGACCCCCACCAACAGAAGATCCTGTTTTCGTCGGACGACGAGTTTTCGGACGGATCCGACTGGTCGTCGATGTCTGGAGACTCGGAGTTTGATGACGACGACGAGATCGAGGAGGACCAGCTCAATTTCAGCAAGACAGACAAATACAGCACGCAAGAGGAGCCGGCGATGAAGAGGTCGCTGCTGAGCGGCCTGTTTCTGAACAAGATGGCGGACGAGCAGGTGGGGGGACAGCCTGTCCCCCCACCAACGGCAGTCCCCCCACCGACTGCCGTTTCTGCCGGCCTCCACTCGCACGCAGACCATCTGGAGATGACCAAAATGAACTCCAAGGCGTCCATCACCTCCACGAACGTGAACGCCCTGGCCAATTCGATCAAGTCGCCCAAGGAGCGGTCGCTGCCGTCGCTGCTGAGACGGTCGTCTGGCACAAACGCGGCCGATGCGGGCCACGCCGGACTCGACCCGCCCCAGCGACCTCTGCTGACCCAGACACACTCAGGAGGCCTCCAGCACCTCGTTTCCAAGTCGGCCATCTCGCTGGCGTCGTTCCTGGCAAACAGCAGGAGACCCCACTCGTCCACGAACGAAGAGACGGGCCACTACGACCGGCACCACGAGTCCAACGCCCCGCCAACAGCAGCCACCCTGCTGCCAACGGCCCTGTCCACACACATGTTCTTCCCCACGGCGAGCGTCCACCGCCTGGCGAGGGCAGGAGACCGTTCCGACGGCCGGGCTGCCGTGCTACGGCCGCAGCCCAGCCGCCATTCCAGCCACCACCGGCCTTCGCCCGCCGAGCGAGAAGAGTCATCCACAGCAGGCCCTCCCGCCCGCCACGCCGTGTCCTCAAGCAGAAAGTCGGTCTGGATCGACATCCCCAGCCCAACGCCCCGGTCGTCCGCTGGCTCGTGGACTCACCCTTCGAGTGGGGGGACCACCAGCCACACCAGTCACCCCCACCACCAGGCCAGACCAAGACTCGAGAACCGCAGGAGCTCCAACGCGGGCCCCCGGCTGTCTCCCTCGCTCACCATGATGGACATCATCTCCAAGGAGCTGCCGTCCAACCTCGTGGCGTCCATCAACAACGAAAACAAGCTGGTCTACGCCTCGTCCACCAGCCTCCAGGACCTCTACAGGGCCCACCACCCAGACCACGGCTCCGCTACAGACAGGCCTGTTCCGCGGCCCAGCGCAGCCGACGACGACGACGACGAGTCTGCCCACGAGTCCTCCAACGCCAACATCGCCAACGGAATCATGGGAAACAAGCTCAAGCTGCTCCCGTGCGATTCCACGCTCCACCCCGTCGACAGGTTCAACTTCATCGACGACACCGTGGTCCTCGGCCCAGACACCAAGTATCTCAAGGACGACGACTGGGAGGACAACCTCAACTACCACGCTCGGGGCTGGTGACTGGCGTGTGGAGGTGCACCCGGTGGAACCGCATTTACACACATTCCACGGCCAGCACGACGCTACCACGACACGTCTGGCCGCGTGGAGCACGCGTGGAACAGACCACGCCGCCCAGACCGGCCCAACTGCTACTCCAACCACATTCCACAAACAGAAAACTACAGGAAAAAGAAAGATCACGCGATCCAACACACGTGACCTTGTGCTACTGCCAAAAATATGATTCGTTATGTACAGGAACGCAAAAAGACAGAAGAATCAGAGTTTGAGGTCGGCGAGACCGATCACAGCGTTGCTGGCGAACCCGGCAACCCCGTAGTTCTTGGCCGACGAGGTCTGCGGTCTCAGACGCTCCTTCTCGAGCTCCGACACCCGTTCCGTTTTGGAGGAGCTCTGGCCGGCTCCGCCGGTCTGGATCTGCTTCACGTAGTCTGAGTCTGCCAGATAGCCGCGTCTGGCCCTGTCGGAGTAGTAGAGAATGTCTCTCCGGGCAATTGGCTTGGCCTGTAACGGGAGATATCCTCTTTCTCTGACAAACCAATTTGGAGAGTGATGTGCTCTGTATCCGAGGCTTTTCGAGTAGTATTTTGCCGTGAACGAGCCTCCGTTGGCCTCGATCGCCTTGATGGCTGGCCCAGACGCCTTGGTGGCCTCAATCGGAATGTCCAGACGGTACAGATTGGTTCCTGTGCCCAGAATGGCCACGCCGTCTTTCATTGTTCCCGTCACCAATCCGCATTCCTTCATCTTTCTCATTGTCAGAACTTCGCCAGGACCCAGCTGGAGCCGTCCCTGGTCGTGGAATCGCTGTATTCTCATCAAAGGAACCTCGTTCAGCTCCAGTTGCTGGTGTCTGTAGAATCCTCTTTTCGGAAAAAGCTTGTATATCGGGGTTTGTCCTCCCTCAAACCAGTTTGGAACAGATCCCCGGGCCTTCTGACCCTTCTGGCCTCGTCCCGACGTCTTTCCAAGCCCGGATCCCGGCCCACGACCCACTCTTTTCTGGTTCAGCTGCGAGTTCGGTCCAGGTCCCAGAGAAGCCATCAGGGAAACCGCTCTGTGCTGCTGTTTGAGCGGCGGAAAAACTGCAAACGACCGCAAAACTGAAAACATCGCCTCTCAGCAACACAAACTGCCTCTCAAGACTCCCAGCAGCCAGAAATACCCCAACTCTGATGCCCTTTTGCTGCTCCTCCTCGACCAAAACCTTTAAATCGGAACTTTTTTTCACATTGAGATAAATTGAGTGGCACACGTCCCAGTCACATCCGTGCACCAGTTCTACATCGCTACTGTCTGCTACCCAACAGGGTCGTCGTCGGCCTGAGTTCCACCCCATGAACAGCAGTCTACACCTCGCCAGTCAAACCAATCAGTGTCATTAACGTTATATGTCCTGTCCCAGTGTCCCCATCACTTTCTGGCACCGCTAGATCCAGCCCTGCTGTCCACCAGTCTCAGACGGTTCTTACTCCGCTCCAGACGTAGTCCCGACCGGCTTTTGACTATCTTTGAATTCCCCGATGCTTCGTGGGAACGTTTCCTGTTTCTGGTACCTGCCGAAGCCCTGGAAAGCTCGTTCTTGGCAACCGGCTTGGCGTCCTTGGCCAACTTGTTCAACTTGTTCCACCGGCTGCTCGTTTTCGGTTGTGTGCCCTGAAGAGCTTGCAACAAAGGGTTCTCCAGCTGCTGTGCCCGCCTCTGCGGTGTCCGGTTCTTCGCCGTAAGGGCCTTCAGCAACGGATTGTTCCCGTTCAACGGAGCTCTCCGTTTCTTCCCCTGAAGCGCCTGGAAAAGCGGGTTTTCGCCGATACGCACTTTCTCCTGCTTCACAGCCATGTCTGCTGGGTATTGGTGACAGCTGAACCCCCAACAATGCCACAGAAAGACGCTAAAACTGCTCCTTCAACACGAAAGCTCCCGAAAAGACGCTCCACCAGGTGGAAAAAAATACACCCGTACACCTGTAGCTTACCTAATACAAACATTGTCTGTTTGTTTGGAAAACGAGTTCTGTTTGAGACTCATTTCGGTCTGGACAGGTCGATTACGACAGTCAGAGGCCGATTGTTGCGATCCAAAGTGTTTGCACCGATTTTTCTGGCCTGGTTACACTTTGGGTTGTGTTTTTAAACGGCGAGAGATCTAATTTGTTGGATATTTCGTGACACTTGTGGCTTATTTTCACCAGCTGTAAACATAGACTGATACTTGCAACCGGATAAAGTTCACAAGATGGCTCTTTGTGGGAGTAATCCAAAGCCAGGTGAGTAATTTTGGTCTATTGGTTGGGATTGATGACAGGAAAAATTAACTCGAACGTTTAGTCCAAAGGAAAATTGTCATTTTGGGTGATGGTGCTTGTGGTAAGACATCGTTATTGAACGTGTTCACCAGGGGGTATTTTCCCCAGGTGTATGAGCCGACGGTTTTTGAGAACTACATCCACGACATATTCATAGATGGTCAACAATTGCAGCTTTCTCTGTGGGATACGGCCGGACAGGAAGAGTTTGACCGTCTCAGATCGCTTTCTTATAGCGATACCCATTGTATCATTCTTTGTTTTGCCATAGACTCGCACGATTCTCTTGAAAACGTGAAAAACAAGTGGGTTGGTGAGATTCTGGAACACTGTGAAGGTGTCAAGCTGATTCTGGTGGGTCTTAAAGCCGACCTGAGAAGCACAGAGTCCGACAATTTGAACGAGGAGTCGACAAATACAACGCCAAATAACCTTGGAGCGATCTATGGTGGCAGCCAGAGCAGAAGACTCGTCACCTACGAAGATGGAGTCTCTGTCGCCAAACAGATCGGAGCCCTGAGGTATCTTGAATGTTCGGCAATGAAAAATAGAGGAGTCAACGAGGTGTTTTCAGAGGCTGCCAGAATTGCTCTCACAGCCAAACCAAAGGGAGCCAGCACCACAACTGCCTCTAACGAAGGAGATAAAGTAGGCTGTATAATCATGTGATAAAATTGGCAATCAGCAATCATCATTGTAATTTCTTCAAATCTCTGTTATCAGTAGTTGAAACTCCATGTTTAATAAGTAGCATCAGGTCCATTTTATGGAGCAGCAGAGGCTTCTTTTGTCAACGGGCTTCTGTTGTTTCCCCATTGTCGTTCAGGACTGCTATTGTGCGATCTAGAACGGTCGTTTTTTCCAGCTACTTTGGTGTTTGTTGTTAAAAAACGCTTTCTCCCCCTTGAATCTTGTCCAGAATGGCGAGTTGCAATGCTTCTTGTTGGACTGCGACTTGAAATACTTATGCGATCAACAGAACTTCCCTCTGCGTCTCTGTATTGACTCCTAGACGGACTGGGTTGGCTTCTAGTAGTACTAGTTTGACTTTTGGTTGGACTTGGCTGAATCCGAAGAGGACTTCTTTCAGAGCTTGAACGTTGGCCAGCGCTGGTTCTTTGCATAGAGATGACAGATCCAGTACGGGGTCTCAATGGTCTTTTGTCAGAACCAACAGAAGAACACCCATTTGCAGCTCTTATCGGACTTCTGGAGGGACTCTGGGAAGAAGATCTAGGAGGGTGTTTGGAAGAATTGCGTGAACTCATTTTTCCTGGAGCACTGCCGTTTGAACTTAGCGATCTTGAAGGGCTGGAAGCTCGAGAAGGGGAGTTTGAACGACTTTTGGATCGATAAGAACCTTGGTAACTCTGATACATCGATTCTGTTTGAGAGTCAGGTCCAGGTTTGAGATCAGGAAGTTCTCCAGTGGAGATGAACTCATCCAAGATCACACTACTGATTGTTTTCTTGTGGATATGCGTCATAATGTTTGTGTTGTAAGTAGTGGAGTGACTCAGTGATTTTTCTGGCTCCACTAATGATTGACTGGAGGGATTGTTGTTGCTCGGCAGAAGGTTTGATACTCCTGTTAGCATTTCTGGGTCCTGTAAAACTTTATGGTTGAGCTGCAGAACTGCCGGACCTTGTGTCTGGCGATAAAAGCTCGCCTCTGGCTTAGTAACGTCGTTTTGGAAATCCTCGTTTGTCTCAGCTTTCCTCAGAGCTGCTAGAGAGCTCATGGACATGTGGGCAGAGTGGATTTCTGTACTTGAGATGTTTTTAGGTTTTGAGTTGTTGTCGGACACTGCTCGCTGTTTTCTTCGCAGTCTGAAAAAAGAGCCTCCTTTTTCATCTTCTGAGTCGGAACCTGACCACTCATCGCCCAGATTCACGTGTCTTGTCTGGCTCTGGGCCTTTATCCGATGATACGCAGTTCCTATAAGAAATGCCAGTAGAAGTCCACCCACTATTGGCAGCAAAATAAGGTAGAATGTTCCTTGTCGCAAGCTGGTGTTCTGCAGAAACGGATTCTGTATTGATCTTGAAGGGACAGTAACTGACGGTACTGCGAAGGAAGAGGGCCCTGATCCCGAAAATCTGTATAAATTTCCTGATGTATAGTACGTCTCCAGCGTGGTGGACATTCCTGTGGTCAGTGTGGGGAGATATTTGTCGGCCATCGCTTAACAGTAGTTTATTGGCGGTCTGTGGAGTCAGAGTCTAACTGTTTGCTGTATCGTAGAACGTCAGCGGCACTTTATGGAAATCTGATTTAATATAGCTCCTTTGGATATTTCCCAGTAATCGACAGCAAACTGATGATCCGAAGCCACCTGTCCCGTGGACATAAGAGCACTCAGAAACGAGGGAGCAGACCCCCTATTTACGTATTCCCTCTTCTGGACAGTGGCGGTGCACGGGTGTTCTGAGTCCTCTCCCAAGTCTGAGGGATCAAGGGCAAACAGGGGACACACAGCCGTTGGTTGGTTGGTCGTGGAGCAGTCTGGTGGAGCCATCTGTATGGCGAGTGTAGACTCGACGGCCATTGTGGGATGTATGGCGGAATATTGTTTGCTGGAGCCAATTTGAACGATCTCGTTTGCCCCTTTTCTTCTGGAGGATCTGTCGAGAAGTAAAGTTGATTATGGTTCATTATGGCGTTCTTTCTGTTGTGCTGGTGGAAATGTTGTTGTATGTTGTTACTGAAAGGAAGAAGGTTGTTGAGATGTAAATGAATAGAAGAAGGAGAAACAAAGAGAAAGTTATTTTGTTTATTTGGGATAATTTTTTTATTTATAACTTAGCCAATAATTCTTTTACACAAGGTGGTTATATGGACCAATCAGGAAAAGAAATTGGAAATTGAAGACATATGATGACAAAAACAACCAGAAAGAATGTTTGGAATTCAACAGGAAGTTGAATTCCACTGGCTGACCTGTTCAAAAACATATCCTTTTACGACACAAATTTTGTGGTAAATCACCATCTGCAACAAACCACAAAAAAACCGGCAAATCTTTATTTTTAGGTGAAAAACAAACCACAATTCCATTTACTAGAGAACCGCCAATTAACCTGGATCACCAATACCCAGGTTTTCCCCCGAAAACCACCAGGAACACCTCTTCACAGACTTGCCAAAGATCCATCTCGCGTCTCGGCAAAAACACGGCTGTGCAGAGAGGTTGAGAATTTCAGCGATCTGGACGACTCGCCAGTTGAAGGATCAAAGTGACCTCTGACTGGACAGAGATGAGGTTTTTCGCTTCGACAAGGGCCGTTTCGGCGTGGTCAAGGTCTGTAGGACCTGTGAGTGGACTCAAAAGACACGCCTCTGTGGTGAGACATGTCAGATTTGTGCAATCTAAAGCCTCGATTGAGAGAGACGTTCTGGCCAGATACAAGGAAAAGCTGGACCAGAAGGCCAAAGAAGTGGGAGTATCAGATACAGAGGAACTGAAACAGAAACTAAAGGATAAAATCGAACTCACCAAGAAGGAACTAAACCAGATAGACCCGCTGGGTGAGCTGGAAAGGTACGAGAAGTCGCAAGAGACCAAGGCCGGAAAAAACGGTAGCATTTCTAGAGGACCTATAGATCCTGCGCCGCCCAAAAAGCCGTACAAAACGCTGGATTCGTACATTGACGTTGACAAGGTGCAAGATCTAGGGTCACAGGAGATCGAGTTTCTGTGGAGGTTGCGGTTTCAAAAGAATCAGAACTCCCTGAGTGCTGTTGTTCTGAGCGAGATATTTGGCAGGTTGTACCACAATGCCCGGAAAAATCCGACGTTTGTTCTTCCACTGCCGAAAGAGGACGCGGAGATTCCCGAATCAGAGGTGTCGAAAGGCCCTCTGGGCTCGACTCCCGTGGAGATCCATTTTGTGCAATGGAACTTTGTCGGTCCAGCCACCACCCATGTTCTGATCACGTCTGTGGCCGAGTACAAGCTGCACAAGGAGTACGCAAGACCACACACAACGATTATGTTCCACCACGAGCTACAGGACTCCAGGGGACTGGTGATGATGAACGGCCAGGTCGAAGAGGATGCTCCTGTGACTCTGCAGGAATCGCAGCTGTTGCTGCTCAACGTGCAGAGGTTCTACGGGGGTCTTTCGGAGACGGGCTCGG
Source organism: Ogataea ortonii (assembly GCA_030561785.1). Classification (NCBI taxonomy): domain Eukaryota; kingdom Fungi; phylum Ascomycota; class Pichiomycetes; order Pichiales; family Pichiaceae; genus Ogataea; species Ogataea ortonii. The sequence goes on from JAKTYE010000010.1 coordinate 87,182, forward strand.
CAGTCAGACAGAGGAGACTGGCGCTGCTGGAGAGCTTCAACAGCGGCTCGTCCGACTTCAACATGGACGAGCTGATCGAGCTGGCCCAGAGCATGGAGAACTAGGAGTAGTCAGCGCTGACGTCAGCGTTTTTTTTTGTCAAGAATATTTTTTGCGACACACTGTAGTTTCTATGGGAGAAGAGAGAGAAGAGGAGTTCCAGAGAGCAAGACGTGGCCGACAGGAGGATCTGGAGGCCCAACGGTGCTGGACAGGGACAATGAGCACGATACGAGTGGCCTATTTGGGTCCACCGGGAACGTATTCGCACCAGGTGAGTGTGGCGAGCGATATTGGCGAATGCGCCACTCTTTCACAGAGCAAAGGGTACTAACAGAAGGGGGGGTTACAGGCTGCAAGACAGCAATTTGAGCCGTTTTCGATGAGCTCTGACCAGGTTTCGATCATTTATCTTCCACAGCCCTCGATCAACTCTTGTTTCCGTGCGATTTCGAGAGACGAGTGCGATTATTCTCTGATTCCGTTTGAGAACTCGTCTAATGGGCAGGTTGTTTTGAGCTACGACCTGTTTCGAGACTGGTTCATCCAGGAGGTGAGTCTGAAGCAGAAATTACGGGACCTGGAGCAGAGCGGACACAGCGGAACCAGCGGCGACACACAGGGGTCGTTGAAGAGTCCTGATTTCGGTGTGATTGCCGAGCAGTTTGTGTCGATCCACCACAATTTCATCACGTTCTCCACGGACCTGTCGAAAATCGACACAATATACTCGCATCCGCAGGTGTGGTCGCAGTGCAACAAGTTTCTGCGGCGGTTTGAGACCGACAAGAACGCCAAGGTGCAGAAGATTGACACCTCTTCCACTTCGAAGGCTGTGGAGATTGTGGCTAATTTGAGGACGGCTGAGGAACGGGAGCGCACGGCGGCGATGGCGTCGCTCACGGCGAGCGAGATCCACGGGGTTCCTGTGCGTATAGGCCAGATCGAGGACTTCAAGGGCAACACGACGCGGTTTCTGGTGCTGGGAAAGAAACCGCTGCCGGAGCCTGAGTCGGCTGAGGTTTTGAGGCTGATGAACAAAGTCTCTGACAAACGCGTGACTTTGCTCACGTTTATTATTCGGGACAACGACAACTTTGGCAGTCTCTGCGACGTTCTACAGGTTTTCAAGACACACAACCTCAACCTCCAGAGCATCACGACACGGCCGTCGATCGTGAGTCCGTGGCGGTACGTTTTCTTTGTCGAGGTGTGGGAGGGACCGGGGCTGGACGAGGCTCTGCGGGAGCTGGACGAGTACGTTCTGGACCTCACTGTCATAGGGTCTTTCTACCGGAGCATGAAGTTCTTCCAGATGATTGAGCAGCGGGGCGATCTCTGGGAGAACTGACTCACTGGCCTGATCAGCAAGCTTATCAGCGAGCTCTGGCCAGCAAGGCTTGCAAACAAGTTTGGCATCTCGGCAAACAAGCCAATCTCCAGTCTCCAGTTTCCAGCTCCACAAGCCCCGATCTGCTGACATCTCGAGCCAACCTACTGTTGCTACCGTGTTTATGTCTTTCCGAATCCAGTAAACATTCTTTTCCGCCTTACAAACCAGCCACGAGACCTTTTTGGTACCTGCAGTCGTGTCCTATTAATTTCGCGTTGCTTGACGCACAGGTGTCCTGATTCGGACGCTTTTTCGACCCAAAGGGATCCCGACAGATTTATGCTATTGTTGCAGTTATTGTTCTCTATAGCACTAAATGCATTATTGACGCAAAAGAACGCGCTAGGCACCAATCACCGTCGATCGTGTTTCATTGCTGCTCGTGTTGGCAGGAGATCCAGGCCACAAAACTGGATGAAACCTTGCAGAAACATATATATATCGGTGCTTGTGCAAACAACACACCCGGTTGCTCGATACCTGCTATCTTATCAAACGAATTGCGGCCCTTCTTAACCTCAGTCACTCTTTACAGTCACTCTTTACGCCAATGCAGTTCTCCCAACTCGTTCTCTACGGGCTGATAGCTCAATTGGGCTCGGCCGCAGCCTTTCCTCTGGGACAACACCACCACAACAACCACGTGCTCAGAAAGAGAGAGCCTAACGTCGTGGTGGTGACAGAAACCGTCGAGACCACTGTGGTGATCACTGCCGGAGCCACCCAGGCTCTCGGAAACGCGGTCACCGCGTCCTCCGTGTCCACCACGGCAGCATCCACCACCTCCACCACTTCTGCAGCAGCCGCCGCAACCTACACCACCACCAGAGCCGACGGCGTGGTCGAGGTGGTTGTCCAGGCGGGCGCAGGGGCCGAGGAATCCACCTCTTCCTCCTCCTCCTCGGTGACTCCAACTGTCGCACCAGCCACAACAACCTCCTCGTCGACGACCTCCACAGCCACATCACCAGCCACAACATTATCCAGCTCCTCTACCTCCTCCACAACGTCCGAGGAAACAACCTCGTCCTCATCCACGTCCACGTCCACCAGCGCCTCGTTGTCCGCCTCGTCCACCTTCCAGGAAGAGATACTCAGCGAACACAACGCCAAAAGAGCCCTCCACGGGGTCGACGACTTCACCTGGGACTCCACCCTGGCCGACTACGCCCAAAACTACGCCGACGAGTACGACTGCTCCGGAACCCTGACCCACTCGGGAGGAGAGTACGGTGAAAACCTGGCTCTCGGATACACAACGACCGGCTCTGTGGACGCCTGGTACGACGAAGGAGACGACTACGACTACGGCTCCTCGTGCTCGGTGTACGACCACTTCACCCAGGTGGTGTGGAAATCCACCACCAAGCTCGGCTGTGGCTACAAGTACTGCGACTCGTACTGGGGAACCTACATTGTGTGCTCGTACGACCCGGCCGGTAACGTTGTTGGCGAGTGTGACACCAACGTTCTGTCGCTGACCTCGTGATAGCGCTCACGTGACCACGCTCTCTCTCGTTTTCAACACTTGTCGTTTTGAATGCTGTTTATACTACTTCTTCCGTCCGTATTTGGTAATAAATGTGGTATCTGTTTAGCAGCGTGCTGTTGGGCGCGCCAGGGCCCGCTCCACGTCTCCGTTGGGCGGCCGTTGGGCCTCGTTGGGCCGTCCTGGGTGGGCCTATACAACATCGCGTCTGTCGCGGGTCGTGCGCAGCCCAGAAAGGCTCTCCGGAACAGCTTTCCGTGTTTGCCACAGAGCTTGTCACGTCTTCTTCTCTGTGACGGGAGCTCCAAGACAGCAGCAGCGAGTTCTGGACGGATCCAGCAGACAACACCAGACGAGCTGTGTCTGAGAGAGAAAACTGAGCGAAAACAGCGGCCCGGAAGCGGAAATGGCCACCAAAAACAACGTTTCTTCCAAAGGCCGTAGGAGAGCGTCCTTGTACCAGCTGGCCCGGCTGGGATTCACCATCACAGTGTTTGTGACAGGGTGTCTGAGCATTGTTGTGTCGCAGCTGATCATCCACGCGCTTTTCTGGGGCGACGAGCGCAGACACAGCGAGCTGATCGGGTTCACCAAGAAGAACTTTGTTGTGCTGATGACCTTCATCACGAGCATTGTGACCCCGACAGAGCTGGTTTTTTCGTTCGACAGCGGCTCGTTCGAGCCCGACGTGGTCAAATACAGATGCGGCCGAGCTGTGCTGGACCTCGACACCCGGGCCATTGTGATTGCCAATCACCAGATCTACTCCGACTGGATGTTCCTGTGGTTCGTTGCGTACCTCAACAACTGTGCCGAGGACATCTTCATTGTGATGAAGAAGTCTCTGGAGAAGCTGCCGATCGTGGGGACCGGAATGAAGGGGTACAAGTTTATTTTCCTGAGCAGAAAATGGGAGCTGGACAAACGGTACATGGTGGAGCAGTTCCGCCGGGTGAGCAGGGCCGCCAGACACTGGCTGCTGATCTTCCCCGAGGGAACCAACCTCAGCGCCAACACACGGTCCCGCTCGGAGTTGTACATCGAGAGAGAGCAGCTGAACGTGACCCTGGATCACGTGCTGCTGCCGCGGTCGAAGGCGCTGTATCTTGCGTGCAAGTGGATGAGGCCGAACACGGCCCGGGTCTACGACTTCACGGTGGCGTACAGCGACCACACGGCTGCGGAGTACGCCCAGGACATCTTCACGCTGGGCCGGATCTACCTGTTTGGCAAGGGTCCGCGAGAGCTGCAGATCCACGTCCAGCAGTTTGGCCTGGACGCCGTGGACGGGTGCACGTTTTCTGCGGACGCGACGGCGGCCGAGGAGGAGGAGGACCTGGTGCGGTTCGACGCGTGGCTGAAGGCCCGCTGGCTCGAGAAGGACCGGCTGATGGACCAGTACTACCGGACGGGCAGCTTTGGGGCCACGGGGACGGGTGCGCGGGTCCCTTTGGCGCTGGCGAGCCGTCTCGAGGTGCTTGGCGTGTACGCGGTGCCTGTGCTGGCGGCGGTGGTGTTCTGGGCGGGTGTCCGGCTGGCCAGGGGTCTGCTCGCGTGAGCTCGGCTGAACGTGACTCCAGGCACGTGACACCCCATGGGTGTGTAGGATTTTATTTTCGATAAATTGTGGGGCTGTGGGGCGGTTTGTTGTGTGAGACAATAGCTGCCGGGCGTGCGGCTGTTGCAGGGTGGTGGTTCACGTGTCTGTGGACGGCCAGATTTGTTGAGCAACGGATGTGACATGTGGATTTGGACGTCGTCTGACGTGTTGTTTGGGGGGTATTTAAGGAGAAGAGGAAGTTAGTGAGAAGCTGTTTAGAGGTTTTTAGAAAGGTATTTACAAAGTTAGCGAGAGCTGCTGAAACTGAAGCAACTGAAGCAACTGAAGACCGAAGGAGATTACTTTGAAGTTCTAAACAAGTTTAGAAGAGGTCAAATTAACTGATAAGGGAGTTTCAAGAGAAGTTTCAAGAGAAGACGATGAGAAGAACCATTGGAGCTACAAAGTGCCAGACGGTTTGAAACAGTGATAATTAGAGGTTCATTAGAGGAGCTGGATCTATTAGAGTTACCAGATTCATTAGATCGATTAAGGTTAGATTGATTAGATCCACAAGAGAACACTGGAGGTATTAGAGACTGAAGTGTTAGGACTGAAGTGCCGAACTACTAGAATCCACTGAGAGTGTTAGCTATTGGAATCTACTGAAAGTGTTATTAGATTCTACTAGAGAAACAGAAAGGTCTGAGTTATTGAGAAACTGGGTTACTGAGGAACTGAGTTACTGAGATACTGAGTTATTGAGATACTGAGATACTGAGTTATTGAGAGTACTGAAAGTTCTGATCTACGGAAAGTTCTGACCTACAGAAGTTCTGACCTACAGAAGTACTGAACTGCTGAACTGTTGAAAGTACTAGATCGATTAGATCCACTGAGTACTAGATCAACTAGATCAACTAGATCAACTAGATCAACTAGAAATAGCTGGAAACAAGTGGTTCGACTAGATCAGCTAGATCAACCAGAACCCTAGTTCACCCAGAAACAAGATCAACTAGATCCCCAGATCAGCCAGAACATCTAGACCAACTGGAAATAACTGGTTCAACTGGTCTACTAGTTCAACTAGAAACAAGATCTCCTAGTTCAGCCAGAAACAAGATCTCCTAGTTCAGCCAGAAACAAGATCTCCTAGATCAACCGATCAACCGATCAACAAATCAACCGACCAACCGACCAACAAATCAAACCTCCCCAATGCCAGAAAAAGGAGACGTGAGCCTCAGAGAGGAGACTCTCCAGGAAACTCTCCAGGAAAAGACTGCGGTTGACCAAAACTACACCGGGAAAACCGTCGACTCGGCTACCTCATCGCCGGCAACCTCGACGACCTCGACTACCTCCACAACCAGGACCCGGCCCTCGACAAGAAAATCCACCTCGTCCACGACGCCCTCGACCAGATCGGGTTCACCCGGTTCCACCTGTTCCTGTTCTGTCTCGCCGGCTTTGGCTACGCCGCCGACTCCCAGATCTCCATGGTCCAGAGCGCCGTCCAGACCTACGCCGTGTACTACCAGTACAACTACAGCTACCCGATCAGCACCCAGTTCTGCTACGCCAGGCTGTTTTTCGGGGCCCTCGTGATCGGCTTTTCTGCCGACCTCATTGGCCGAAAGACCGCCTTCAACTTCTCCCTGCTGCTCTCCGCCGTCTTCGGCTTCCTCGCCGGCGGATCCTCCTCCCTCGCCATGTACATGGTGACGATGTTCCTGTCCAACTTCTTTCTCGGCGGAAACTTCGCCCTCGACGTGACCCTGCTGCTCGAGTACCTCCCGGCCAAATACCAGTACCTCAACACCTTCCTGGCCTATTTCTGGGCCGTCGGCCAGACCGTCTGCGAGCTCGTGGTCTGGGCGTTCCTGCCCAACTACTCGTGTGCCGGAAAAGGCGACTGTCCAATGCACCTCAACCGCGGCTGGTGCTACTGCTGGTACGTCAACTCCGGAATCGTGCTGGGCTTTGCGCTCATCCGGCTTCTGCTTCAACTTCCAGGACACCCCCAAGTACCTGGTGTCCAAGCGCGACGCCGAGGCCGTGGCCATTCTCCAGGGCCTGGCGGCCGCCTACGGCAGACACTGCTCGCTCACCCTGGACCAGCTCGAGCAGTGCGGCCAGATCGAGCTCAACGACAACTTCTTCGACCACCCGACGCTGCACCAGTCGCTCCGCGACGCCCGCCGCCACCTCCGGCTGCTCTTTGTCAACCGCCGCGTCGCCCGGTCCAACCTGCTTCTCCTGGTGTCCTGGTTCGGAATCGGAATCTGCTACGGAATCTGCTACGGAATCTACAACAACTTCCTCTACACCTTCCTGGACGCCCACGGCGCAGAGACAGGCTCCACCACCTACGTCATCTACCGGGACGCCACGCTGGGCTGCTTCTTCTCGCTGTTCGGCCCCGTCCTGGCCGCCGCAACCATCCGCATCCCCGGCGTCGGCCGCAGAGGAACCATGGCCTTTGGCGGCCTGTGCTCCATGGTGATCCTCATGTGCTACACAAAGGTCCGCACAGAGCCCGCCAACGTCGTGGCGTCCTCGCTCAGCTACATCTTCATCAACGTCTACTACGGCTGCCTGTACGCTTACACCCCCGGAGGTGCTGCCGTCGGCGATCCGTGCCACGGGCAGCTCTCTGGCGCTGTCCATGAACCGTGTCGCCGGAATGCTCGTCCCGGTGATCTACTTCTTCTCCAGCAGCTCGGCCTCGTCCGCCCCGATCTTGGTCTGCGGCGCCGTCATCGGCCTCATCGGCCTGCTCGCCCTGCTGTTCCCCTTCGAGCCCACCAGGATGCGCTCCATCTGAGCTGCCCCTGCTGTCTTTCTGCTACACAGCCACTACCTACCAGCCACTCCCCCCACCGGCCCACGCAATCAGGTTCAGCGGCCGCGCGTAGTAAAACCGCGCGCGGCCCTCCCGCTTGTCCTCGTCGTCGTACTCGGCCGCCAGCTCCTCCGGGCCCCCCTGGCCCCCGTGCACCTCAAACTCCTTCGACCCCCGGAACGTCACCTCCGGCATCACAATCACCTCGTTGATCTGCGTCGGCCCAACCGTCTGGCTCAAGACCCGGTACGAAACGGCATCCCCCGTCTCCGGCCCCACAATCCCCCCACCAACAGCCTCCCGTTCTCCCCTGGCAACCCGGTACACAAACGCAGACTCCAGCCCGTTCAGATACTCAAACAGCGTGTCCGTGAAAATCGACTCCCCCGTGCACTGGATCAGAGGCTCCCCGTTGCTGTCCACGTTCTCAAAAGCTTGGTCCCAGTCCACTTCCTCCGCTATCCGCCCGTCGTTGAAAACCATGTACGTCACCCGCGCAATCATCTTGGCCAGAAACGGGTGGTGGCACTTGGCCAGAAACAGCTTGTTGGAAATCGTCAATGGCCGGTTGTACAGAAGCGTCCAGTTTTCGTCGTTGTAATCGATCGAAACACCCACAACCACCCGGCCCTTGGTGATCCGCGAGTCGTACCAGTATTTCAGCGGCTTGGCACAGATCGTGTCGATGTCAGCGTAAAGCCCCCCGCTCAGATACACAACCAGATACCTCATGAACTCGAACCGGAGTCGGGCGTCGGGCAACTTTTGGAGAGCTTGCACGACCTCGGGCACGGTGTTGTCGAAGTAGTCGCACACGAGCTTCTCGGCCTCGGCCATCGAGATGAGGTTGTGGTTGTAGTTGTCGTTGACGAGGCGCCAGCGCTCGATGTGCGGGATCAGCGCTGCGGGGAACTGTCTGTCGTCGGGTCGCACCTTCCAGATCTGCCAGATGTTGTTCTCGATCGCAGCGTGGCCGTCGTACGGGAAGTGGTACTGCAGCCGCGACTCGATCGTGTACATGTCCCGCACGTTCTGCTTGGGCGCCCGGTCGGGCAACACGCCCCCCGTCGCGTTGAACGGGAACCCCCAGAACAGCCCAGGCGAGTTGCCCGAAAAACCGGGCAACAGAACCGTGGTTCCTGGCCGGGAAAAGAGAATCCTGAGCACCACCAAAACACCCAAACCAGAAACAATCACGTATCTGTAAGTGCGCCAGAGATGTGCCGCCACGGACGCCGTGGACGCCATTGCTGAGCTCCGCGGACCCAGACTGCCTGGATGGTCCGCAAAGCTGGGAAACGTTGCGTACATGTTGTCTCAAGACGCGTTTTCGGGCAAGAAGAAGTAAAAGAAGGTGTCGGGCAACTAAATGTCGGGCAACTTATATCGGGCAACTATGTTATCGGCTGTGTTTATACAGAAACAGAAATTTGAGTCCTGTGCACTCCCCCGCCGATGTTGACACATTTTCCCTGTTTGACAGTGCTGGCCCATTTGCGTCATTATTGTTTTTCCTTGCCCGCGAAATGGGGATTGTCGGGCAAGATTCCGGGGTAATGTCGAGACAAATCGGGCAACTGCGCAGACTACTACTACTCTAACGTAAATCATAGATCATATGCGTGCAACAGAAAACACTCCTATTTCTCATTGCTCATGGCTCATTACCTAAACAGTCCAGGTTCTCCAGAATGTAGCGGTAATTCTTGTACATCTCCATCAACTCGGCCACCGTGAGCTGGTCGAAAGGCCGGTCGTCAAACCGGGACATCTTGGAAATCTCCTCCACCCGTAAAGAACCCTCGCCAAAAGTCGATCCAGAAACACTCATATGCGGCCGTTGCGACTGCAATTGCTGGTCGCCAAGAGAACTGCCCCTGCTGCGGTTCTTGACGTTTTCAAGAGCGTTTTCCAGCGAGTTGAGAATCCCGTAATTGCTCCTATGCTCCTTATTGCTGTTGATTGTGGAGCTGCTTCCACCGGAGACAGTTCCGAAAAGCCCTCCGTTGATGAGACTGGTGGTGCGGCTTCTCATTTTCGCATTGGTTGTCTTGCCCGAGTTGGGCCCAACTTGTCCTGCAGGTCCGGGCAACGAGTTGCCCGCGTTGCCCACGATGCCCGCCCCGTCAATGTGGGCGTTGAGCGACGAGCTCGAGGAAGAGGCGCTGATCGGACGTAGGCTTTTCATCACTCCGCCCATGCTGTTGGTGAACTTGGATAGAATCTTGTCCTGAGTGTTGGGCGACGATACAAGAGACCCAGACCCGTTCTGGGAGCTGGTACGCACCAAGGTTGAGCAGGTCGAAGCAGAAGCCACCGTCTCCTCAGCACTGGGACTCGAGGTGGGAGGGCTTTCGAGGATCAGTTGGAGCGACGAACTGGACCGGGAGTGGTGTTGCTGGCCGTGATGGGTGTTGTTGGCAGACTCGTTGGTGGAAATTGACGAAGTTGGCGTAATTTTGTGGTCATCAGACTTGCCCGAAGGCGGAGAGCCTGACAAGGATGTCTGGGCAGCGAGATTTTCGGCCAACTGTTGCCTGGTGGTCTCCATGATGGAGTCTTCGGCCCCTGTCTGGTCGTTTGCGTGTGCTAGCCAGGAAACACGGCCAATAATGTTGCGGATGCTTGAGTCAACCGCGTTGCTAATGTTGCGTAGCCCCTGGTCAGCGTGGTAGAGGGGAGAAAATTCTGTAGGGGAAAGCAGAGAAAAGCGGGCAGAGTCCAGTAAGAAAGACGAGGAGGAGTTGCCCGACTTCATTGCTGTTGCCGGAATGGCCACCTGCGAAAGCTTGTATTTCTTGATTTCCTCATCAATGGACTCGATGACAATTGGACGCACTAGCAGGTCCGCTGTTTCGGGAGAGCTCGTGGCTCCATTGTGGAAATAGTCGGTGTCGGGCAACTTCATTTCGAGGTTTTCCAAAGTGACACTCGCTAGGTACGAAACACACGCCTCCAGGTTTGTCAGAACGTACAAAAGCTGGCCTTTTTCCTCGTCCGTGCCTTCGAAAACGTTCTCGTTGCGAAACCTTTTGATGAACTGCAATTGCGACACCAACGAGTGCGTTTGGAGGTCCTCCAGGTTGATCACCGTATAGATCAGCACGGGAAGGTATATGTCTGTGTTGAGATGCTGCGAATTGTTGCCGACAAGCTGTATAATGGTCATGTTGAGCAGCTTATGGATCTTGGACAAGTGTTTGAGTTTGAGCGTGGGCGATCTTTCGGCAGTAAACAGCTCAAACTCAGGCAGAATGTTCTGCTCCAACTTGGCCTGCATATCTGCCTCTTTGATCGGCAGAGAGATGTCAAGCTGCCCGAAAGAAACCTGCAATTGCTTTAGAAAAGATAACTTCACTCCAAACTGGTAGTTCAACCGCCTCTCGTACTCATCCACCACAATCCCCTTCTTCGGAAACATCACGGCCGAATAGAACTTGTCACACAGCAGCCGCTCCACCAGCAAATTGTACTTGTGCACCAGATAGTTGCCCGGCTTGCCCATCTCTTGAAGCTCAACCTTGTCCTTGTTGCTGACGTAAGCAACAACTTTGGTGTTGAAGCTAGCGTAGAAGCCTTGGAAGAGCTCGGCGATCTCGCAGACGGCCAGCGGTTTGGAGAACCGAGGTTCCCTCAGGAACTTGAGAAAGTCTTGCAAGTGCCGGAGCAAAGTCACGGGCAACTCGTCCTCGGAAGCCACATGGAAGGAGTCCAGATACTCCTTTTCGCCCTCCTTACCGGGATTTCCAATGGCTGGAGAGCGGGCAACGTTGTCGCCAACAGGCTGGTTGTCCGTCCTCGACTCGTACGAGCTCCTCACAGCAGTTTCCGACTCCCACGACTGTTTTGTCGGTGGCGTATGGAACATCTTTTGTGGATATATGGTTTGTCTTGTTTCCCTCTTTTAAGAGCGATTGTGGGCGGGCAAACAGTGGCAAACGAGAGCCAAATCTAACAATCGACGTGTCCAAGAGAGTCTGTGGTCCCTGCTTGCTGCTCTGTGGCTTTCTATCGGGCAAATCCGCCTTCCGTGGTGCTTAGATCGCAAACAAAGCTTCTACACCCGTCAAATTTACGTTATCTATTTCGCCACTAGCGAGCAAAAGCCTTACACTGGGCTGCGGTAAGCGAGAATAAAAATCTGAGTGGTGTAGAGGTTTAGTAGAAATCGACAAAACATCCTTACACAGAAAGACACAAATTACGTACTCAGAAATACTTGGAGGCCAGGTTTAGCAGGTTTCCGACTCCTTGCCCGGAGCCTTGTCCGTAGCCCTGGGATTGCCCGTATCCCTGTTGCCCGAAGCCGCTCTGGCCTCCAACGAGCCCAGAAAGCAGAGATCCAAAGCCTCCCTGGCCCCCCTGGCCGCCTTGGCCTCCCTGGTTGCCCTGGTTGCCCAACAAAGCACCCAGATTAAAGCCACCCTGCGACTGCTGTGTCTGGGCATTCACTCCAGAGTTAGAAAGCGACGAGATCAACGAGCCGAATCCTCCACCGGAGGACGATCCAGAGGCACCAAGTAGACCAGAAAGCATTCCCAGTTGCGACGAAGTCGAGTTACCACCACCAACCACTTGCGATAGCAAAAGAGAGCTCAATACCCGCTCGTTTTGCGACCCACTAGCCACCTGGCTGTTGAGGTTGCCTGTAATGTTTCCGACAATCGAGTTCAGCTTGCCCTGGAGTTCGGGCGAGTTGATCACCCCGTCTCTTTCGTCCAGCTCTGCCGCAATCTTGTACTGATCTACTGCGCCCTTCTCATTGCCCTCTCTGAGCAGCAAATCTCGCAGAACTATCCGACATTGACAGGCCAAATTGTCGTCCAGACGGTGCTGTTCACACAGTTGGATGGCCTGTTGAGTGTATTGTTTCGTGCTGACAGGGTCCTGGACGCTCTGTGCCTGCTGTAAGAGTGATAGAACCTGCTGAGACGACATTATGTGCTTGTTGAGGCCGACAATTGCAAAAAGAAGGGTCTGATGGTTGTCCGAAACGGTTTCTAAAAAGGTTGCCCGAAATTTAAGTACTCGAATTTCAGTTTTTGTCAGGTCCGATTCCGTAAAAGTACGCACATACAACCGCATCCAAGTTGCCCGTGATCGGGCAACTTATTACACCTCTCTAACACGGAGTCTAACATGGAGCCAGAAATCACCAGTCTCGATCAGGACCTGAAGAATTCCAGACGTGCAAAGTACGACAACCAGCAACTGCAATCCGAGGTGAAGGAATGGCTGAGCAACATTCTGGGAGACCAAGTTGATCGCCAAATGCTGAGCCAAACAGACCTGCTAGAGTCTCTGAAATCAGGAACGCTTCTTTGCAAGCTGATCAACACTGTCTGGGGCTTAAATACAATTGCTGTGAAGGAGAGCAAGATGGCTTTTGTCCAGATGGAGGCTATTGAACGGTTTCTGAATTTTGTCAAGGCCCAGGGGTTGCCCGAGGACGAATTGTTCCAGACGATAGACCTTTACGAGGAACAGGACCCGTACCAGGTGGTTATGACGATCCAGGCATTGTCACGGCTGATTCACAGCAAGCTTGGAGACCAGTATCCGCTGATCGGACCCACTATCTCCACAAAACACGAGCGTCCTAAAGTTCCTCCTAAACCAAAACATTTTTCAGCAACGTCCGGGGTCCCATGGAGCACAACGGAGTACGGATACACAAAGGGAAGCAACCAGGGTAAGGAAAAGATTGTGTTTGGTGCCCGACGGGACATTATGAACAAAAATTAACGGATATAAAAGGACCTTTTTCCAAATAAATTAAATAAATAATACATATCAGTCATTTACAAACAAAATATTCATCGAGAGAATCGTCCTGGAGGTCGATCAGGTTTCTGAGAAACCTGTCCAGATGAAACGAGTCAATCTCGGGCTCGGTAAGCTTCAAATCATCGAATTTCACTAAACTGAACGAAGAATTGAGCTGTTTCATCACATGGAACAAACTCTCCTCCTTGTGTGTGCGTATCAGCCGGTAACTATGTTCCCGAACAATCTTGAGATCTTCTATGAGCCTCTGTTTGTCCACCTCAGGGTGCAAGATGATGGACAGATTCGGATAGTTTTGCAAATACTCGTTCAGTTTCCCCAGAGATGCCACCTGGGAGCCGGTAATCACCAGCGATATCGTTGTATTGGTATCTAGCTTCACCTTCTTCTTCCCAAGTCTCGCGTTGGCAATGGTTCCGATGTTTTCGCCTCCAGTTCCAGCATTAAGGTACTGATATGTCCCGTATAAAAGCCCCCCAACAACCACAACCGTTGAAAAAACCTTGAAAAACGAGCCTGTCTGCGACGCTTTTCGAGTACACATTGTTCCAGCAGGATTCTCAAGCACTCTTATGGCCTACAGCAGTCCTCTGACCCATACGTTCCTTATCAGAGGCCCAAAAATGCTCTCATCAGTTGGCTCGGGGTTTCGTTCATCTCACCACCTCCTCCAAACGGCAAAATTAGGCCTGGTGCACGGGTTCAGAAGTCTAGGAAGATTTAAAGAATCTCCGGAGCAGGGGAAGACGGAGAGGGCCGGGCTGGCTAACGTAAGCTGGCTCGAGACGGGTGTAGGATTGGTGCGAGAGGGAAGGGCTGAAGTTCAACAACATTGTGATTCGAAGGAAAAATGCTTTGAATCGTGGATGGAATTTAGGTGGCATGAGCGAAGATCCCGGTGCGTCAGACAATCCCGCTTCTGTGCTTTGTCAAACGGTAATGTGGGGGTCATTGGGGAGTCCGATGCTTGTGTCAACGCCCGTGTCAGTTGCAAACCAGAGCCTATGTTGGCAGAGAGAGGCGAGTTGATGATCTTGTGCAAGGATGTCCTACTTAAAGGGGGTTATCGGTCGAAAAAAGTAGAGGCGAATAAGGACAATCAGCCAGTGATGAATAGGTGTGCATTAATTTAAGGTTAGTTCTAATATAGATTTACATCTTGGCGGAGAGAAATCGGGCCAACTGTGACGGTTGCCAAGCATCCAAAGCTGGCTGGTAATAGCCTTTGCTTGGTGTTTGTCCTCTTCTGCCGCAGCTATTCCGCTGGAATATCTTGTGTCGCTTGCAAAGATATGCAGCTTATATAATATATGCATTTTTCTGCAGGTTGTGAGAAATTTTGAGCTTTTTAAAGTTGTGCCAGATCAGACAGGACCCTTCACAGGGGGAATCTCATGTATGAGGGTTTAAGAGGCTGGAAAGATGGATCTGATGGATATCCAGACTGCAGAGGTATTGTGATGGGGGTGTGATTCGGATATTTCGGGAAATCGAAATATCTGGGCGCTCACGTGTAGGTAACATGGATATTGATATTGATGAGCACCCAAACAGTATATGGAGGAGACTGTATTTCTGGATTCGTTTGTCAAATTGCGGCTATATTGCAGGCATCAAGAAACCTGAATGCACATAACACTGTATACAGGCCAAGCAATTCATGTTTTCGAAGGTGTGTGATCAGCGACCGGTTTGGCGGAGTTTCGGTACAGATGCTTAGGTGTGAAAGAGATGGCTGTTGCTTTGCCACCATCCAGCGGCAGTAAACTAACCGAAAGCTAACAAAAGATCTAGAAGCTCTTCTATGCGGCTTTCTCATTGCAAAAGGCCTTAACAGCCTTTTATTGGCTCTGACAGTTCCTGAAAAAAAAACGGAAGTCGCCATAGACCAAATCTAATATGCACTGACACCCTGCAGGAGCGAAAACTTTGCATATGCATTTTCTGCTTTTACACAGGTTTTATGCCGAGAGTTGAAAAGTCTTATCTTCTCGATCAGTAACAATAGCTAACTCGAGAACCAAATGATGTAAAGTGGTAAGACTGGGCAAGTTTTTCCAGCTACTGAACGGTTCTCATTCCCTCCCGGGACATGCGGTCCACACGAAGAAGACACAGATCATGTCTCGATGGTTCTAAGCGTTGCTGCTAGATCTATTCACACTGAAAAATCTTCACTTCTCAGCTCAATTCCGGAAAAGACTTTCTTCACCTTTTTGGGAAGCATAGTGCGACGAATAGCTATTCATATCCGGATACTAGAATTCTTTTTTTGAAGGACTCTGGAAGCTGTACAATAGCATCGAGCTTAGGACAAGGTGTCTTTTGGTCTGCTATTGTATCAAACTGCCCAGTGCGCAGACACGGACATTTTTAATATAGCCTTACGTAGAAACTTTTGCTGCATAGCTAGCTAATCAGAGCCTGAGGATTTGGTATCAGCAGCATGGTCTCAGGCAATACAGTCATTTAGAATCTCTTATAAAAGAACCAAGATGTCCGCTTGAAATATGGATTGATTGCAGCACTTTTGAAGACAAACCCATCACCATGAAGATTTTATCATGTCTCAAGCTAATTCTTCTGCTAGAGGCCGTTTCGGCTCTGGAGAATCCATGGACCAAATATACAGAGGACGATTATATAGTGATGGGTTGTAAAGTAGGCTTAGAAGCAACTGCAACCTTTTGTTCCGGAACAAAAAAGGCTAAAAATTACAAATGTGCCTGTAAAACCGTTCCTGAACTGGGGTCTTGGGCTGATTGTGTCTACAACAAGGCGGGAGTTAACAACTCCAAGGCGGAAGATTCCATGATCAATTATTGCTCACAGTCCAACATCACTATGACGCACGAGAAACTTAGAAAAGCTTATGTGAATGCCACCAAGTACATCGTTGACCTGAGCACTGAAAAAAGTTTCAACAAATCGAAAGTCATCAATTATCCTGTCACAGGTGGAAAGCTGGAAAAGAATTACGAGGGATACTATCACGGATACAAAAACAGATATGGGAACCTTTCGCTGTCACACTATTTGGGAATTGGAATGCTGGCTGCTTGGGCCGCTCTGCTTGTGTTCGGTGGCATAATCAACTGGTCTATTGCCCTGTTACCATCTCTTAACAACAAACTTGTTGGCTCGTTCTTTAACACCTGGAGAAAGTATGTCACTCTTCCTGCTTTTTTCAGAACTAGACATGTCGAGAGTTTTGGACCTTTTGGATTTATGCCGGACAGATTTGAATCAGTTGTGATTTCCATCTTTCTGATTTACAACGTCTTAGCATGCAGTTTAGGTTACAATTATTACAGTGGTGATCTTGTCCTCGACACCAAGAACGAAGCTATTTCCAGATATGTTGGAGACAGAAGTGCGATTTTGCTTTCCTATCTGTGTCCGCTGCTATTTCTTTTCCCGGGAAGAAATAACTTTTTACAATGGTTGACCAAATGGCACTATTCGAGATTTGTTGCCTTCCATAAAGCAATAGCAAGAGTCACCTGGCATTGGTTGTCACCCATACAATTGCCATGGGTCTTGATTCTAGGTACGCTGGAAACTGGGACTCCAGAATAAAAAAAGATTGGTTTAGAGAAGGTTTTGTTGCTACATTTTCGGGTCTTACAGGTGCTGCCTTGGGCTGCTATATGATCAGAAGATATTGGTATGAGTTTTTCTTAATCACTCACATTGTTATGGCTGCCACTTTTCTCTGGGCATCTTATCTACATGCCGCTTCCCAGGATTACCAGCAGTTTTACATTGTCTGTATCGCCGTTTGGGGTTTTGATCGAGTGGTGAGGTTGGTTAGAATGGCCTTATTCGGAGTCAGAAAAGCCAGATGCGAGATTCTTTCGAGCGAAGGAACCGTCAAACTTTCTATTCCTTTCCCTAAAGGTTATTGGAAGCCTTTCCCTGGTGCACACGGATTTGTTTATTTCCTGACACCCTCCACATTCTGGCAATCTCATCCATTCACTCTGATTGAATCTGTCACCGACGAAGACCACATTCATTTTTTCTGCAAAATCAAAGGAGGTGTCACCAGGTACCTTGGAAATCAGATTGGGAAAAACGAGAAAAGCATAACATATGGCAATGTTCTTGTGGAGGGACCGTACGGCCACAAATCGCCATATCAACACTACGACAAGGCAGTTCTGATTGCTGGTGGTAACGGTGTTCCGGGTCCTTATTCGCACTCTCTAGACTTGGCCACCAAGGACTTGAAGACTGAGGTCAAGTTTTATTGGGCAGTCAGAGAATTCAGTTCTTTGAATTGGTTCAAAGAAGAGCTTCTGCAATTTAAAAACACCAGATGCAAACCTATCATTTACATTTCGAAACCTAGCTCCATTCCTTCGGACTCATCGATTGACGAGCCGTCAGAAGTCTCCTCAGAAACAAATTCGTCCTACGACCACTCGAATGAGAAGCCATTGTCGGCCAACGAGAAATCTATGCTTTTGTACTGCGATCTGAAGAAGTCGCTCGACTATGTTGAATTCAGAACAGGACGAATTAACGTTGAAGAGGTGATTGCACAGGAAATAAAAGAAGCAAACGGTTCTGTTGCATTTGGTGTCTGTGCACATCCAAACATGACTGACCATGTGAGATCGTTTGTTTCGAAAAGTCTCGGTGCCCACGGTAAGAAGATAGATTATTTCGAAGAGATGCAAGCCTGGTAGACAAATGTGGAACAACACTACTTATTTTATTCATTGAGTGGACCAATCTTTTATACAAGTTATGGACCCCATGTCCGCTTTTTATCAACTTTATCTCAGACTAACAAATATTCAATCATAAAAACTGGTGTTAATACAAAAGAGTCCAATGTCTTTGATAATTTGTGTAGTGTAAAGTGTCTTGAGGAAATGTTATATATCATAGTAATCATTGCTTCAGTTTGAAAACCATTCAGACATCAGACGTTCTGCTTAGCCAAAGGTTTTGGAGAATGGACTCAGGCCACTCTTCTTTTTGGCAGGAGTTGGAGAACGGCCTCTTTCCTCTTCATAGGGGTCAACTTTACCGTTCTGGTCGACCAGGTTTCCACGTTTTTTCTGGTCTTGCTCCAAGACCTCAAATAGACCTTTGAAGTTACCAGCACCAAAACCGTTGTGGTTATTTCTTTGGATGATTTCAAAGAAGAAGGTTGGTCTGTCAAAGACTGGCCGTGTGAAAAGCTGTAACAGATATCCTTGCTCGTCGAAATCCACGAGGATTCCCTGCTCCTTGATCATTTCCATCGATTCCTTGAATTCTGGATGGTTTGAGCTGCTCAATCTTTCTTTTAGGTTCTCGTAGTATTTGTCAGGAACCTCAATGAAGTCGACTCCACGCAATCTCAGATTTTTGACGGCTTCCAAGATATTTTCCACCTTGAGAGCAACATGCTGAACTCCGGGACCTCCGTGGAACTCGAGGAATTCTTCAATCTGTGACTTTTTCAGTCCTTTTGCCGGTTCGTTGACAGGCATTTTGATCTTCTCGGAAGGGGAAGCCATCACTGTCGATTTGAGGGACGAAAACTCGGTGTGGATCTGTTTATCGTCCACGGACCAAAACTGGTGAAAGCCAAACATTTTTTTGTACAGCTCGCAGGACCTCAACATCTTGTTCCAGCCCATATTTTGGACACAGTGGTCAATGATGTCAAGGCAAACAGGATTGACTGAGTTATCTTTCTCCTCATCATAAGCGTAGCCACCGTTGAGAAAACCAGAGTACTTGGAGCGGTCGACAAGGGTGTGTGTGGTGTCGCCGATTGCAGAGATTTTGGCAACGGTGATGGTTCCGTGGTCATCGGTGTAGCTGGTTGGTTTGAGAATTCCAACTCCTCCGGCTTTGATGGCTCGGCCATAGACCTTCTGGACGTCGGTGACCTGGAATGCAACATCCTTGACCGAGTCTCCGTGGTAGGCAACATGGTTATGGATTTCGTCCACGAGTTCCGAGACCTTGGTTTTTTTACCGGATGAAGGTCTGATTGCGCTCATGAATTGGATAATCACGTTTCCGTTCTTGACAACCTGGGCATTGAATGCCCTGGACCCGGTTTCCAGACTGAGATGACAGTAGCGTTTGAACCCGTAGCGTTGGACAAAGTGGGACGCGACAATGTCTGCGGAGCTCACGTAGTAGGTGATGTGGTCGTAGCCACCAAAGGTTCCGAGTTCCGACTCGTCTACACCGTTCAAAGAGAGCTCTTTGGCTGCCGTGTCGAGTTCTTCAGACTCCTTGGTGGCTGGCGTCTTGGAAGAGGAAGATCCTCCTGAGAGTTTAGGCAGGTTAACGATGGCGTTTCTGATGGTTTCCATTGAAGCAATGAGTTTTGTTTGTTATTTGATTATGAAAAGCAATTCGGTGAGAGAGACCGATGCTGTTGGGCGGGGCAGCTGCCAATTTAAAACACATTTTTGTGTGCTGGTAGTTCGAGCAAAAGCGATCCAGGACGGTACTATCGGACGTTTTTCACGTTCTAGAAGAACACTAATGTTCTGTTCTGATACAAATGGCGCCAGATTTGAGATCCAGGGCCGTGTAGGACACCAGCGATGAATCGGGGATGGGCGCGGACGGTTGCGGAAAATGGATACCGAAAACAGAGCCGCTGCTGTCACTCGCGCATGCACAGAAGCAAGCTAATGCAGAACATATGCAGGATGGTGCAAGGAATTCAGTATCAGAACTCCGGGGAGCAAATTGGCACACAGGAAAGACAGCAATAAGCAGCGTTCCATGCTGTTCCCCTCCCAGGCAACGGTTTCACATGTCTCAGGGACTGTCAGAGATGATGTGGGTGTCCTGTTGCTAAAAAATGACCTCTATATGAACGCTCTACGGTTGAAAACGGAGTCACATCCTTTTCTGTGTTCTTGTTCTTGGCCCTTTATCGACTCCGCTTTCTCATTTCGGGAACTATTGTTCTAGGTCGGTTAATTCTCTGGATGTACTGATCTGGCCATTTTCTTTTGGAATTCCCCTCATTTGTCCAGTTTACTGAAAATATAAAAGGAACAAAATCGCCTCTGAACGTTCTGGCTACCACTGCAAACTCCACAACCAACAAACCATGTCTGCAATTGCACAACTGATCAAAGGATCCACAGATAATGCTGCCGACGGAACAGGCATTGTGAAGCTGGTGGGAATCACAAAAAATATGCTCCATCTCACCTCCAACAGCCAGATTCCGTCGTATCTGGTTTCCTACGTGGAAAACATGCAGCAATCGCAGTTCGGATCGTATCCGGACCACAAAGATGTGGCTCCAAGCTCATTATTCACTGCAATATTCGCAATTCTCATGCTCGCCCATCTGTTTATCTTCGCCAACAATTGGACAAGAGGCCACCGGTTTCTTCTGTCGCTGGGATTTGCCTTCTACTGTCTGTTGCGGTGGCTGGGATTCGCCCTGAGAATTGTCTGGGCCAAGGATTTGCTGAAATTACACGTTGGAATAGCATCGGAGGTGCTACTGGTTCTGCCAACAGTGTTCCTGGCCTCGTTCAACCTGGTTCTGGCACAAAGAATCTTCACTTGGAAACATCCTGTTGGCGGAAATAACCGCATCTTCTGGTACACAATGCTTGTTCTGTACACGGTGGTGGCAGCCGTGGTTGTCATGACCATTGTGGCTGGTGTTGTTCCCTACTTGTACTTTTTGAGCCAGTCACATTACAACATGTGTCGTAACGTGGTGAAGGTGACCTCGCTACTTATCACGCTCTACTCTCTGATGGCCATTTTCCTTGTTCTCTGCGCGTTTCTGATCCCGGCCTCTGCCAGAGACAAAAATGCCCTTGTTTTCCAGCCGTTCTGGATCAAGTCATTTGCCCCGACATATTTCCCTGCGCGCCACGCGGCCGCCCAGGGCCAGGATTATTTTCTCCAGCGGCACCAGGAGGCTGCTCTCCGGTCGAAGCGAACCATTGTGCGTGGCGGTGCAAATTACTCGGGAGAAGACGAGGCCTCGGAGTTACAGGATTACGAGCACTCAGGAACAGCCAAGTTTGCCCTCAAACACAACTACTCGATCCTGATCATCGGTCTGACGTCGCTATTTGTGTTCCTGGGAGCCCTGTTCAGATGCATTGCCATGTTTCTCGACAAAACATACGCCACCCAGGGCTGGATATTTAAGCCAGTCGTGATGTACGTTCTCTGGGGAGCCCTCGAGACCGTTGTGAACCTGCTGTATCTCGTGGGAAGAGTGGATCTGAGGTTCTACAGACCGGATGCCATCTCACGAAAGAAACAGCCCAACAACACGGTCCCAGAAGACCGCCAGGATAAGCAGGAGGACAAGCAGGAGGGTGTTTCCACCGTAAGTAGTGACCGTGTCTAATTCTACAAAGTAAATGCTAGTCAGGAACATAGCAGGCTGGTTGTAATCGACCCCGTATCGACTGCCATACGGGTCTGCGCCACACCATGCTGCGCCACAAACACATATTCTTCACCTATTTCAACCGCAAGCTACCGAAAAAGGGTTCTTGCTCTTGTGTTTTCTCCTCTGTCAACGCGATCTCAGCATCATGACGTCTGTCACGGAACAACGTCGAGTGTCGTTGTTTGTTTCCACGTTCAATTGTGGAAAAAAGCTCCCTTCGACGCAGTTCAACGTCGAGATAGCAAACCAGATCGAGACCAAGTATGGACCGCAACAAGAGCTTCCAGAGGTGTTTGTTTTCGGGTTTCAGGAGCTGTCAACGCTCATGGATGGAACAAATACAAACCAGATCAATGTTTATCTCATTTCTGTGGCCAATGGACTTCTGGAAACACTCCGAACTCAGTTCAACTTGAACTTCGAAGTGATTTCCATCAACCATTTCGGAACAATTGGGATTGTTTTGATCTCCCAGTTCCGGTCGCGGTTTCGACAGGTACTCAAGTCGGTGGATGTTCCTGTGGGATTGTTTCTGACCAACACCAAAGGCGGAACAGGTTTGAGAGTGGTGTACGAGGTGGAACACAAGAAAGAGGTCGAGTTGACATTTGTGGCTGTGCATCTAGGGGCCGGTGAGGGAGTGCGCTCTTTGCTGCGGCGAAATGCCGATCTACTGGGCATATTTCAGGGCCTTAAGTTCCAAGACAGGTACGGAGTGCTCAAACCAGACACCCATTGCTTTGTACTGGGGGATTTCAACTACCGGGCCACCGGGGCATATCATTTTGGCCACGGAACCACAGGCGTCTCCAGTGGGCCTGTGGCTGAGGAAGGTGTAGCTGGTGAACAAGTCAGTCTCCAGAAGGACGAGCTCACCATTCTACGCAAATCCGGACACATTCTCTGGGGTTTTGACGAGCCCAAAGTGACGTTTCCTCCAACATACAAATTCCAGCCTGGAACATCCCTATACAACTACAAAAGACAGCCCTCCTGGTGCGATCGAATACTGTATGTGTCCTACGAGGAAGCTGAGGAAAACTCTCTCTCCACTACTTCGTCTCAAGAGGTCATTATTGACTACAAACCGTTGTCCAACGTGCGAACATCGGACCACGTTCCCGTTGTTTTGCAAATAAGCGTTCCTGAAAAACCTCCGGTCTCGATTGTGAATGGAAGGGGCTATTTGGTCGATCGACTGACCCATCTGGCCGACAATGAGCTGTATTTGAGACCTCTGAAGGTTTGGGACTACTACCGGGCAATTGGGGGCGTTTCAGACGACCTCTTCAGGGTCTTCTTGGTGGTTGTGTTCACAAGAAAAGGCAGATTGACAGCCCTTTTGCTACTGATTGCTCTATATTTTGCCTATAAATACTTGATCTGACAATATATACAACAATACAGCGCCTATTTCGAGGAGTATTTGGCTTTGCCAATGTCAAATGGAAGATATCTGTACTTGATCATGTGCTGGATCTGTCTTCTCATGGTGAGAGTGAAAAGAATGATGAAATAGACAACTAATATCGGCCAGAAAACAGGAATGTCAAACACAGAAAAAAGCGAAAACAAAAACGCAAGTGCCGTGGCATTGGTGCTCTTGAACCAGAACCGAAACTCCGGCAATCTCCTTATAAAAGGCTTGAATTCGTCGTCCTGCTCGGTCATTTTTGACGTGCCTTCCTCAATTGACTCGTTCTCGTACTCCCTTTCCAGCGAAGGATCAAACTTCGGGGTCAGAAACTGTAACAGCATGTTCAGAAGATAGATTGCCCACGTGTAACAGATGATATACCATCCTTCCCACAGGATAATCCTCAGAGCAAACAGAAACATTAACACGTAGGTGAAGGCCCATCTGTACACCGTGTGAGGAGTGACAAGGTCCAGGTACCGCCGATACGTCACTGCCAGCTTGTTCCATTCCGCGGAAACACGTTCTTTGTACTGGTCCATCTCGAAGTGCACAATGGTCCTCTTTGTGGCCGTCCTGGACAGCGTTGAGCCAACGAGCCGATTATGAAAACTTAATCTTTTTTCACGAGGAAAAAACACGGTCATGTGCGCCACGTCACATGATACACATGATCTACATCGCCTATCAAAAACGTTGGTTTTGAAAAAAAAGACCTGTACGAACAAAAACATGCCACGTGAGAGCGATCACGCGCAGTGTGATCAGATTTCTAGAACGACTTGGAACGGTCCAGAATCAGCTCGTAGCTGAGACACATGCAATCCTTGGCGATTCGTTGCACGCCGTCATCTCCCATCACGAAGCCCGGCGAGTCGCCGCCCCAGCCCAACGGCGAAGGGCCCCATGTTGGAATGAAGCAGATCTCGTTGTAGCCACAGGCGTTGGTGCATCTGTAGAAATAGACCCAATTGAGCTCGTTCAAATGGGTGTTCAGTTGAGTTCTGACGTTCGAGATCTGCGTGTCAATGTCTTCAGGCAGCGTTTGATGGTTGTACACTCCTAACAGCGTCTTTGCGAGCTTGAACGCATCGTACAAAATGTCGACAATGTGCTGCTGGACCACAGTTATTGAGTTCCATATAACAAAATCGATCTCAGTGCGCAATGGCTGCAATGGATGTGCGTAATCCCAGACAGCCATTCTGTACAGCTCTGGGGTGAGTTCGTATTCGGATTCGTTCAAGTATCTTCTAATAAAATTGAACACATAGGTTGTGAGGTTTGTTCCCAGGATTCCGTAATCCTGGACATGATCATACAGATCGAAAGAAGAATTCACATTCATGAAAATAGGTGCGAACTTGTCCACTATGTTCTCGGTGATCACCTGCCAATTTGTGGATGTGTATGGGTTATTTGGGCTCTGTAGAATCTCGTTCAAAGATGCATGAATCTCGCTGTTCAGGTCTTCTGGTAGATTGTATATTCTTCTCAGATAGGTGTCTGGATCAAGATAAGTCTTATTGAGAGGAGTGACCATTTTCGAAAAGTCTAGGAGGATTCTCTTTTCCTTATCGTAGACACGGGAACCTGCAGCGTAGTGTTCGTATCCGGTCATGGCCACGATCTTATCGATGACCGACGATCTCACAAGATTCAGCTCTTCGTCATCGTCGTGATCTCTTTTAGCGAGAGCCGAATCTGAGGATTCTGAAGATTCTTCGGTCTCCTTCTTTTCAGGCTCCCTCTCTGGTGGGAAATCTAAAGAGTTTGTCACATTTGTTAGCCGGACGTTGGAAACCAACTTCATTTTCTCACAAAAGTCGCAGATAATAATCTCGAACCCAACTTCCAACCTGATAATTCCGTCCAAACCTCCGTTATTCTTTCCCCAATTACAGATCGCCTCGGCTCCACTTCTCTCGTCGAATTCACTGTAATTCGACATTCCCGACAGGATGAACTGAGTGTCCATTTCTCCTGTCGAAGTCTTGGCAGCCGAAGCTCCTCCCAGATAGATCAGCTTGTCCAATGGTTTAGTCACCTCGAAAGTCAGTAGATAAGAGTCTCCACCCCAGCTTGGAGGCTTGAAGGTGTCATTTTTGCCAGGCTTTGGGCCCACAAATCCTCCTCCGTCAGTAGGCTCCTTGTTTTTGTCACCTCTAGGAGGCTGCATTCCTCCATGATGGCCTTTACCCGGTCCTTTTCCTTTTCCTGGTCCATGGCCTGGTCCTCCACCAGGGAACTTATTACCGATGTTACGGGAGATATGGGCAAAGTTGTAACTGAACTCGTAGTCCATGGCAACCCATTCAAGTCCCGTGGGAATGTCACTGCTGCCGTGTGTCGCATGGTACAACATTGTTCCGGTAGGGATGTATGCTGGGAAAAAGCTGACACCGATTGGATTTGTGTCTGCATTTTTCTGTTTGAGAGCGTTGTGGACCTCATTGAAGATTGCTGAGGCGTTCAGAAAGTCCAGAGGCCGCAATTCCTGCTGGAAGGTCTCCAAGGAGAGTCGTTTATAGACCGATATCTCTGAGGCATTGGATGTGTTTGCGGATTCGGCGAAATCGGACAACCCAGAAGACCCTGTCGATTGCACAGATTTCTTGTATCCTGTCTGCCACATGAAGAGGGCGAGAAAAACGTTGAAAACAATGCCTGCCAGCGCTATTTTAGGAAGCCAAACGTGAGAATTGAACTGTTTTCCTGTCCTCGTCTTGGCCCCATTTTGGACACCGGAAGCCGTCAAGGGAGTCTCCAGAGAGCTTCCGAAGTCGTCGAGCTCGAACTCGAGCTCGCTGTCGGTGTATGGTCCCTTGGAATTGTCCATTTTGCTGCGGAGAGAAAGAACAGCAACACATCAGAGGGCAAAAAGATTTTTCTTGAAGGCTTAGGCTTATCATTTCGGCTTCTGAGAATTCGGGAAACAAACGAGATCGGTGAACAAGATCGGTCGACACTTCTTCAGATACCCTGTCGACGGAGCCAAAGCCGTCGACAGCGACGCCCCGGCACCACATATCCCGGTCGTGTTCCAACCGTATCTTCTGCACCAGAAAATCTTTGCGTTCTCCTCTTTCTGCTGCTTACCTCAGCTCTCCTTTACATCATTTCTTATTTTTAGATGTTGAGTTTGCATCTTGTTGCAGGATTAAAACACCAGTGTTTGTCTGTTTTTTCTTCAACGAGAGTCTGTGTTTGCGTTTCGAGTTCCGTTTTGGCCCCGACCCTGTGTTTTTTTGTCTGACAGTCCCGCTCGCTTTGTATTGTCGCACAGACTGCCCCTTGCTTTCGTTTCCAGTCGTCCCCACAAAGAGGCTTTGCTCATAAATAGTGCTTGAACATCATCGCACAGAAGTGTCAAAAGACACCTGAAAAACATCACCAAGTGCCGGAAAATGCAGTACACGGCTCCCAGGATACTGCTGGCGCTGCTGATGCTGCTAGCAGCCTCGGTTCTTGCCGACGAAACAACAACAGCAGCCGTGGCAAATGCAGCAACAACAGCCACAACAGCCACCTCGTCTTCGTCGTCCTCCACGGCCGCCGCAGCTACTGACACTGCCGCAGCTACAGCGGCTACCGCAGCAACGACAGCAACGACAGCAACGACAGCAGCCACTGCCACAACAGCAGCCGCAGCTAACGCAGCTACAACAGCCACTGCCGCAACAACCACCAGCTCGAGCTCCAGCTCGAGCTCCAAGTCGTCAACAAGCTCCACCAGCCTCACCAGCTCCAGCCCCAGCTCCAGCTCCGCCGCCACCGCCACCGCCGCCACAGGAACATTGACTTCCACCTCCTCCACCGGAACATCGCTCACCCACACCTCGGCCACAACGGTCTGGTACACCACTACTCAGGCTGGAGCAGTGATCACGTTGCCTTCTCTTTATACCCAGAAGTTCAGCAGCATGTACTCCACTATCGCCACTCCATCTTCAGGAACCATTGGACTCGGAACTCTGAGCGGAACCGTGGGAACCATCAAGAGCTACCAGACGGTCACCATCTCGACAAACACATAGTCCAGCAAAATAGTATACCCTTGTACTGTATTTTACTAGATTTTCTTATCTATGGTCTCATTCCTTGCAACCGCCTTAAGTTTACTAAAAGCACAAAACCCTATTAATAGAGGACAGCTAAAACGAAATCTAACACATCAAATAAACTCTGTTGGAGTCAGGGGTCATCACAAAATTCCAGCACAAACCCCATCCAGACAGAGACCACTCGCACAGAATGATTGATTGGTGGCTATGCAAAAGGTTTAGACATACAAGGCAGTTTCTGTCTGGATTCACACGCCAGCAACTCAGACGTAGAACGCAGGCTTGGCTCCACGGTCGTTCGAGTCCTTGTGGCTGATGAACTCGACGCTCTCGCCCTCTCTGAGCAACAGGATCTTCTTCAGTCTCTCTCCGATAGGCACGAGAGCGGCCTTGTCACACGACTTTGTCCACAAACAAACCCTGTAACCCACTTTTCTCACATTCAGAACAACTCCATTCACTTCGTCCTGGTCATCCTCTATAGTTTCACCGATAACGCTCAACAGAGCCCTGGTCCAGACCTCATTGATACCGCCGTTATCCAGTCTTTTTCCCTTGAATTGGAACGAAAAACGTCCTCCCGCAGAGTTGGCGCGGTCCTCCCACTCTGGCTTGATCGATTCTCTGAAAAGATGGTAATCCGACTTCAATGGCAGCTCGTCAGCCTTTGGAATCGAGTTGAAAATGCCCCAGAACTCTTCCACAGTGTCAAAGGCAACAACAGGCTTCAGCAGATCAGACCAGCTTTCGCTCGGATCAACAGCAGGCTTTGTGTACCACAGAGTCCATTTGGAGTTCAATGGGTGCTTGACGTTGAATTCGTCCTTGGATTCCAGAACAGTCACGTCTCTTTTTTCTTCCAAAGACAAATCTTTAGCTGCTTGGTTCAATTCTTCAGACATCTTAATAAACAGTTAGTTTTTGTCCAAACCGCCCGAAATCGTCCAATTCTGAAACCAGATTTTTAATCTGTCCTACTCACCTTTTTTTAGGTTTCTTTTCCCCGCTAAATCTCTCCGGAACAGCTCCTTTTGTCTCCAATCAGGTTCCTTTTTCTTCACCTTTCTTTGTTTATTTAAGAAGCCCTGTCCTCTGTGCTTCGACAATTTTTTTTGGTCAACACGACGGCTGTGAAAGGTTACCCGGACCGAGAAAACCGTTATCAGAGTCTCAAAGTCGGCTTCTTCAGACTCGTGAAGGCTCCGTAGGACGACAACATGAGCACCAACCAGTCGATTATCGTTGACCGTGGGCTGGCACGTGGTAGCAGCAAGGTTCACGGAGTCAACCCTGTTTTTCTCGTGGAAAAAATCATCAGAGAACGCATTTTTGACAGCATCTACTGGAAAAAAGAATGCCATCACTCAAATCTGCTTACTCTCCTTGACAGGGCCGTCAACCTCAGACTGATTGGAACGTATTCGAACCCCAGTCAAACAAGACCGTCAGAGTTCATTTGCTTGCTCCTCAGACTGCTGCAATTGCAGCCATCCACAGAAATCGTCCTCCATCTACTCACCCAAAAGGACTTTGAATATCTCACAGCACTGGCTGCGCTCTATATCCGACTCACTTTTGCCTCCATCGACGTGTACAGAACGTTTGAGCCACTTCTGGAAGATTACAGGAAACTGAATGTTCAGGAAACAGGGTCCCCAGAGCCAAAAGTGACATACATCGACGAGTTTATCGACCAATTGTTGACAGAAAACAAGTTCTGCGACATGGTTCTACCCCGACTCATCAGCAGGTTCCAGCTGGAGGAGGAGGACGATTTGCCACCACGAGAAAGCTCTCTACAAAGCGATTTCGAAGACCAATTAAGCGACCTCGAAAAACAATCAAGCGACATCGATTGACAAAATATATTAGATTTCCTAGTGTACATGCAGCTCAGAACGCCCTCGCTCTGCCCCGACCTCTTCTAGGCCCGCCTCTTGTGGCCGTTCTGCCGGTTCTGGCCACAGGAGCCACCGTTGACTTTGGTCTGGGTCTCCACATGGAGTCGGACAGCACGTTGTCCAGGTTCAGCTCGTCCGGCAGCATCACCAGTCGCACCTGGTTGCCTCGCACGTTGATGAACTCTAGACTCATTGGATTTCTGTGTTTCAAGGTCATCCTCACGTTTCTGAGGTTGATGTTCATGGCTGGCGAAACAGAGATGATCTCTCCAGAGACAACTGTCCCGTTTTTCAGCTCCACCTGGACCTTTTCATTGTTCAGCTTCATCAAGAACCGAACGAGCTTCATACTGCCTGTGATGTCTGTTGTCCCGGCCCAATAAAGTTCATTCAAAGCTAACAAAGGTGAAGTACAAGTCCATCAACTCAGTGAAAATCTTGTTAAAGCATGCGGTTACGAAGCCCCGTCTGTTTTATCGAACAAAATATTTGCACCTTCATTCTTTTTGTCTTGTTTGCAAGGCAAACACGCTGGTTTTCTCTATGATCCAGCCATTGGTGAAGAATTGATCGTCAATAGCACAAATAAACGGAACCAAAAGCCAAAATGGTAAACTTGATCATTGTTCCTCGTTCCAAAAACCTAAAAAAGATCAACTGCGATACTTCTCCAGACACTCGTCTGGAGGCAATCATCGATAAGTATTCGGAAAAAAACTCTATCAACCTCCAACGAGTGAGATTTTCGTATCTGGAGGAAGAAGAAGACTCTTCGAAGAAACCTAAAAGAAGACCGTTGAAAAACGAGCTCACTTTGGAAGCCAATGGACTGGACTTCTCGAAATCAGATACCCTGACGGTGTACGCTAAGGACGTTGGTCCTCAAATCGACTGGAAATTAGTGTTCTTGGTTGAATATTTCGGTCCTATCCTCATTCATTCTCTGTTCTATTTTGGTTTCTACAATCCAGACCACAATACCCGCACACAAACCGCAACCTACATTCTCTGTTTATTGCACTATCTGAAAAGGGAGTATGAAACCACCTTTATCCACTCCTTCTCCTCTGACACCATGTCTCTTTTCAATCTCTTCAGAAATTCAGGCCATTACTGGATCTTCAATGGTGTTTTCATTGCGTTCAGTGTTTACTCTCCGCAAGATAGATACTACACAGGCATCCGCAAGTATCTGTTCCATGTGGAAGATCGGTCTTCGGATCAACTGATCTGGCTTGGAGCTCTGTGGGGTATTTTCGAGTTGGCCAACCTGTACACCCATGTCTTGCTGGCCAGACTGAGAAGCGACGGATCCAGAGAACACAAGATCCCTCAAGGATTTGCGTTCAGTCTTGTTTCGTTCCCTAATTACCTTTTCGAGAGCTTGGGCTGGCTAGTTTTTGCTCTCATCAACAACAACTGGTCGTCCTACCTGTTCTTTGTCATTAGCACTGCCACAATGATGAACTGGGCCAAACAGAAACATAGAAAGTACAGAGCTACTTTTGGGTCTGCTTATCCGAAGAACAGAAAAGCCATGATTCCGTTCATCTTTTGATCAGCAAGCTGATGAGTGGTCCACCTTGTTACACCTGTTAATACATGTACTGTTGCTCTTCAGAACCACAATGAAACCGGTCTCCATTGACCTGATGATATTTGTCTGGACTTCCTGGAAGCTACTTCAACGGCCAGTTTTTCTTTGGAAAGCTAGGCATTTAGCAATATTCATCTACAGCACTGTTATTTTTTTCCGATTGGACTGAGCCCTGTATTCAAGCGTCTCCGATATAGGGGTCCAGTCATTTACAGTCACGAGAAGTAAATAGATTTTCTATAACCCAAGCAACATTTCGGTAATAATAGGTTGAAGAATCTCGTTTGATGCAAGTGCAAGGCAATGCAATGAGATGCAACACAACTTACGAAATGCAATTCTGTGTTTTCGGCCATAGGATAGTCAACATTGCACCCTGATTGGTGGACAAGAGTGTTTCTTTGCAGATGCCCAATTATCTTGGCTTTTCAAAGACGCAGTTGTGAAACTTCCGGTAGTATTTTCGGTAATTATTTGAAAAATTTGAAGTATTTATATTTTCGCGGAGTGGTTGTACAATTGGAATTGCCGTGAAGCCAATCATCAGGTACTTGTCATGCAATACGAGAGGCCTTTCTGTACGTTTTAGTGCAAATAGATTTACTTTGCTCCGGTTTCTAGGGTAAACAGGGCCGAGAATCATCTGTAGATTCGATTTTTGTTGAAAAAAGAACATCTGTTGTTTTTGGGCCGCATCTGTAGATCGAGGTCAATCGTTATTATTCGAGCCATGAGACAATTATCAACAATAGAGAAGAAGCTGTCTTTTTGCTAATTTCTACTTCGATTATTGGTTGTGGACGGTTGGCCAGATATCCACCAGAGATTATCTATTGCGCAAATAACGCCTCTCCCATCAACATGTGTGATTCCTTGACGACGGTGCCGAATTTACAACACTGTGGTACTCGGACAACAAAAGATTGCCGATATCCGTGATTTTGGTTATGGAATCCCGTCCATAAATCACTACAATAAGTCCAAGTAGCGACAATTAGCACTGGTGCTGGGATCTACCAATTACTAGAGCGCAATTATGTAAGTTACGAACTTCTTGTGTGCTGCTTCACAAGGAGTCCTTGTGCCGTCGAGCCCTTTCGCGAAAATCTATTTGGGGAATACAGCCACTTCTCCTTTAGGGAAGACTGGAGATCGTTTCCAAGTCATCCCACAAACAGAGTGTTGCTGTTGGCCAAATTGACCCGGATTTTTATGTCTCCGGGTCCAAAATGCATCGAGAAATGCACTAAGGAGACAGGTAGTGTCTATTAGTGCACGATTGGGACATTTGCGTCTCGGTAAACCGGTTTTGTTGGCAAGGTAAAATTCTCGAAAAATAACTCAACAGCTGTATTCTTCCTGATGGAGATAGCCGCACGCCAATGATCTACAATTAACACACCTCAAACAACAAGGCTTGAAACACAGATGCATAGGCTACAACAGGCTTCAAAAAAAATATGTACAGAACGTAGGGACAAGTTGTGTGGAAATTGCTCACAAACAAGCTTTTCACACGGGAAAAACGGTTGTTTTTGACGGAAAATTGTACAGGAGATGCCAGGCAATTTAGGCAGCACAAGAAAAAAATAGTTGCATTAGGTAAGTATTATTCTGTATAACAAAATTCATTAGCAACCGTTTGCCGAGGTACTAACCACCATTTATTTCAACCATGTTTTGGTGAAAATTAGGAGAACAGAGCAGCAAGCTTTCCGAGCCAGGTCGTTGGCTTTTCTTCAGCTTTGTGGGTAAACTCCTCTTCATCTGTAACAGCAACTCCATCCTTAGAGAAGCTGATAACCTTATCCTCAACAGCATTGTGTCTGTTACCGAGGAAGTAATCGGTTTGCAAACAACCGGCAATAAGGGAAATGAAAGCAAGTCCAAGTTGTGCAGCGTACAGGGAGTAAGACACATACTGGTAAGCTTTGATGGCACCCTGTCTAGCGTCGCTGTTGATTGGATACTCGACAATCACGTCAATGTCGTCAAAGAAGTCAGTGACAATAGTGTCATTATAAGTTGAAGGAATGTACTTTCTCAAAGCACCAGACATCTTGTTGTCCCAAACGGCAACGGCAATTGCCTCTCCGATGGAAGCACCAACGTTGGACCACAGACTCAAAACAGAAATAGCAACAGCCATATCTGCGTGAGGAACAGAAGCTTGCAGAGCCAATTGAGATCCAACGACAGAGAATCCTCCACCCCATCCACACAGGACAGAACTCATTGCCAATGCACCCAGATTGGTGGTTGCAGTTTTTCCTTTAAGGAGAATACCACATCCAATAATTCTGACAGAGAGACCAAAAATTTGTCTCCACTTGTAATGACGAGTAACTTTGTAGACAATACCGGCAACAACACCGAAGAAACACAAGGAGACTGTCAAGGTGTTGCTGAAGTAGGTGTACTGTTGCAAAGTGAAGTTCTGAGTCACATAGCAGTATGAGCTGTAGTACAAGAGACCCATTTCTCCTCCCAATTCGTAGAAGAAGTCAATGATAATGGAGCAAATAACGGTTTTGTTCAGGACTCTCTTAGGCCTGATTGGGAACTTTGAGAAGAAACTTTCGTAAACAGTGAAAGCAATCAACAAAACACCTCCAACAACAAACATGGCAATCAAACTTGGATTATCGTATTCTCCTTTGGCAGAGAAGTACAGAGAGAATGGAAGCAACAACAGAGCAAATCCGAAACCAAGAAGGAGCAATCCCAATCCATCAATTTCAATGAAACCCTCCCAGACAATCTTGAGCCATCCGGCTTTTTGGTGTAGGTCTTCTTTCAGAGTGGCCTTACGCTTTTCAACATTCAGATCCTTTGGAACAACGTTTGCCTTGCTGTCATAGTACAACAGCAAAACAAGAGCTGGGCAAGTGTGACAGGAATCATGATTGCAAACATACCGTAACCCCATCTCCAGTTGGAGACAGTCAGGTCGTCAACAATCAAACTGGCGAACCAGACGTTCCAA
The DNA here is from genome assembly GCA_030561785.1 of Ogataea ortonii. Classification (NCBI taxonomy): domain Eukaryota; kingdom Fungi; phylum Ascomycota; class Pichiomycetes; order Pichiales; family Pichiaceae; genus Ogataea; species Ogataea ortonii. Next base: position 120,647 of record JAKTYE010000010.1, read on the forward strand.
ATATATGGAGTAGAGAGAAAAGCGGTAAGGAAACCTCTCCATTTGAGAGGACTGAGATCAGCAACAATCACTCCATTCAAAAAGTCGACACCGGTAGAACCAACAGCAGAAAGAGAAGCACCAACAACATAAGCAGAAAGCGAGCTACTTGCTGCAACAATGATGTATCCAACGGTATAGAAAGCAACCACAATCACATAAGCAACAGGTCTGGAAACACTGTCTGCGATTTTGGCCAGGAATGGTGGACAGATGGCAGAGATGATGCTGGTTGCAATGGAAAGACTGGCCAAACCCTGAGAGCGTTTTTCGTACGAGGAGGTAGCTAGAGGCTCCAGGGAGGAAGTGACAGATCCCTCTAGAGCGTAGGACCACTCACCGATGAAGATGGATGCTGCCAGAGCGATCTTGAGCCAGAAGGAGTATTTTTCTTGGTCAAGACTTTTCTTGGCGGCTTCCATACGCAGAGAACCTCTTTCTCTGGAGATAACCAGAGCCTCAGGACCATCTGGCTTTCCGTCCTGGATTTCGGTCTGCTGGACTCCGTCAGAGACGTTGACGTCCTTGGTCTCGTCGTTGAGCTGGAAGTCGCTTTCCTGGTCTTTTTTCTCTGGGGCACCCTCTGTTGCCATAACGTCCTTTTTTCTTTTCAAAATGAACACTGATTTTTTTCAGCAGCCACACAGGTCTTGAGACGTCTGAACGCCTGGCTTTTATACATATTTCTACTCCAGCATATGCACAAGCAACATGCTTTCTACCACTGTAATTTTCGTGGAAAGCACTATTTCTATTGTACGGTGTTTTCGGGGAGTCTATCCCGCCGCAGGTGGCACGTAGATCGATCTGATAAAGTACAGGGTCCCATGTACGGGAGCAACATATTAATAATAGCTTTTGCGCGCTGTCACGCGGGACCGAGAAATGCACACGTCGCAGGCAGCTTTATAATTTTTTCGCGACAAGCTGCATCTACACCGCCATCAAAAGTCAAACAATTATTAAGTTGTCAATAAAAACAAAATGCTTTGTTCCCCTTTTACCGTTTTGAAGGGATATCATTGGATGCAACAGGCGACACAATGCCGTTGGATCAAGTAGACTCGGACCAGGATCATGGACTCATGTCAGGTGCCAAGCCAGAAGGACAAGTGGGCTCGATTGTGGGCCCGAATGCCCAAAACAGCAGTGTTACCACTAATACATCGACCCCACGGTCGCCCTCTTTTCCAGTTCCTGCTCCGGGCTCGGGGTCTGGTCAGTTTGCTGTTTTAGGTTCGACGGCTTCTTTGGGCCCTGCTGGGCCCGTCGCAACCCCACGAGCCCAGAAATCCTCAAGGTCCATCAGATCAACGCCATTGCCACCCTCTCATTCATTGATGGGACAACATCATGGGGGACTCGCTTTGCACCAGAGACAGTACGTTTTTCTCCGGGATAAGGGAAGTCCTCATCGAAACACTTCCACCACTCCTGTGGGGGGAAGCACTCTCTCATCCCCGAAAATGGGCGCTTTCAATACTGGAACCCAGCCTTCTCCGGCTTTGACCCCAGGAAAACCTAGGCCGTATCTACGAAAAGCTCCCTCCACCAAATACATTTTCAGTGTGGATGACGACGAAGACGAGGTCGAACAGGACCTCAATCGTGAGTATCTCGAAGGATATACAGATGCACTCAAACACAGACTTCGAAAGGTCACAAATAACCCCTCCATCGAGTCAGGAGATGCAAAGTCGAAAAAAGTATCCGAGCTTGAGACAGAAATAGCGCAAAACTTAGCCGCAGCTTCAAGGGAAATTAATTTGCTGAAGGAGAGAGAGGGAGATAGTGTTCATGGTTCCCGTAATAGGGCACCATATGAGGATGACCAAGGTGAGCAGAGCGAACAGGAAAGCGAAAATGATCACCAGACTTTACGTCAAAACTCTCTGCCCCTGCCTGCCCCTCCCCAGCCAAACGAGTCAGAAGAAAATACAGATTACGGGTCAGATAATGCTTCCATCTCTTCTGCCGAAAGTTTCACCCTTCGTGGGAGACAGGACGCAATCAATGAAACACATCCGTTCGGTATCCGTATTTGGAAGCCTGCGATTTATAAGAAGAATAGGTCTGTGGAAATTGAAGCCGAAAACGATATACATTCTGCACCTCAATCAGCCAGGAAAATTACTTCAAGTGTGGCCTTTTTCAACTTGCTATGGAGTTGTTCATTCGGCCTTGTGCTCTTCCTTCTCTGCTTGGCAATGGCAGCAATCACCTCGCTTTTTTCTGTTTTCACCAACCCAAAGAAAGATGAATCCATCAAATACGCAAAGCTCTACTTGAATCTGGGAAGCTACTTGTTTGTTCCCTTTGGCAAACTTATTCTCTTACGAAGAGAAAAGAACTATACAGGCGAAGATGCGAACGTTGGGAGTTCCTTAGCTGAGTTCAGTAGATGGAGATCGCAGGAGGAAGGAAGGTTGTTCTATGCCGCTCCTTCAAAACGTCACACAACAGAGACGACTCCTTTGCAATCTCAATCATCAACGCAGTACCTTTCCACTCATGAGCCAAATGGACATACCGATCAGGGTTCTACAAAGAACCAGGATCTGGACGACGAGGATGATGATGAACAGACTTTTCACAAACTGAGGCTGTTCGGTAGAGGTCAATGGAACGTTGGACGAGTCTGCTTTTACTTGAATTTTTACTTTATTGTGCAGCCTGTCATGGTGATAATGGGTTCAATACTATGGCTGCTAGTGTTTACCATTCCAATGTCAAAAGTGCTCTTCACTGTTTGTTCACATGCCAAACGTCATCCACTCGCTTTATCTTTCAAAGTTGAGAAAGATTACTATCAGAAAAAGGACCGCTCGAGAAGCACCAATGAATCGGTTTTAATTTGCACTTATCGATGTCTGGGCTTTCACTACTACAAATATACCGTTGATGGAACCAACATTTTTTTCATCAATCTAATATTCTTGGTGATTTTTACCATAGTTGACTTCTTTGTGATCAAGCAATATTTCGGGTTCCATTCTTTGATTACGAACTCATCTCTTGTTTTTGTGTTGTGCTTGGTTTCCATCATACCATTGGCATACTTCATAGGACAGGCTGTTGCATCGATCTCCGCTCAAACCTCGATGGGATTGGGAGCAGTGATCAACGCATTTTTCTCAACAATTGTGGAAATTTTCCTCTACTGTGTTGCTCTGAGCCAAGGAAAAGGGAAATTGGTCGAAGGATCAATGATCGGCTCGATTTTAGGAGCGGTGTTGCTGCTGCCAGGAACTTCCATGTGTGGTGGTGCGCTGAAAAGAAAAACCCAAAGGTATAATCCAGCTTCTGCTGGAGTGTCTTCGACAATGCTTCTCTATGCTATTTTGGTAATGCTGTCTCCTACAATACTGTATGAGATCTATGGACAATACGAAGTTCAATGCTTCGCATGTGAGCCGATGGAAGGTGGTTTGTTTGAAAGCGACTGCAAAAAGTGTCATTTTCTGCAGCCAAATGTGGCTGTGGATAAGCTTTACAACAGATACTTGCAACCGTTTTCCATAATATGTGCCATTGGACTATTTTTGGCGTATTGCATAGGTCTTCTTTTCACCCTGAAGACACATGCTGCATTGATTTGGACTACTCCTGTTGTGGCTGAACGTGAGAAACGTGTAGAGCCCTTGGGAACACCCCAAATCGGTCCAGAAACAAACAGTATCAAGTCATTAAAGTTGGATAATTCATCGCATCCCACAAGGAAAAGTCAACCGTCTTTGAAAGTCCCCCGCAGAGCTTCAGCCACGCCGTTGACAACAAACCAGTCGCAGGCTCAACTGGTAGACGACGCAGATGGCGGTCATGACGCTCCAAATTGGTCCAGAACAAAGTCAACAACAATCCTGCTTGGAGCCACCCTTCTTTATGCCGCTATTGCTGAAATTCTGGTTGATGTGGTTGACGACGTTCTGAGTGCTTATCCAATCAATCCTAAATTCTTGGGATTGACCATGTTTGCCTTAGTTCCAAACACTACTGAGTTTGTGAACGCCATTTCGTTTGCGACCCATGGAAATGTTGCATTATCGATGGAAATTGGTTCTGCTTATGCGTTGCAGGTTTGTCTTTTACAAATTCCTATTGTGACATTATACTCAACTTTCACCAACCTTACTGTCGAAACCAAGGACATCAACAACATGTTTTCACTTGTTTTTCCAAGATGGGATTTCATAGCATCGCTGATCTCGGTTTACATGTTCACTTACATTTATGCTGAAGGGAAGTCGAACTATTTCAAGGGCTCAATTTTGATTCTACTTTACATTTTCGTGCTTACCGGTTTTTACATTTCGATTGTGATCGATGCCAATGGATTAACTGCTGGATTTTGAACCAGCTCATATATTTACTATTATTCAATGTCCTGAGTCTTTGGGATATTGGACAAGACATTTGATAATACCTCGATTTTAAATATATTCAACAAAATAGTATGTCTCACCTGAGGATGAAAGTGAGACAGAAAGAAGTCTTTGGGTGGAACAGAAAATGATGGAACATGATGCTACATACAGAAGGAGTCTGATTTTGAGGGGTTCGAACCAGTTTCAAAGTTGAGAGACTTTTTCAAGAGCATTTTCAAGGATTTTGAGTCCTTCGATTATGTCCTCATCTTGAATGTTGAGAGCAGGAACAAATCTGATAACATTACTACCTGCAGTGATGACCAGTAGCCCAAGGTCTCTTGCAATCTGTGTTATTGGGGCCGGATCCTCTTCGAATTCGACTCCTAAGAGTAGCCCATCACCTCTGACATCTTTGATCAGATGTGGGAACTTTTCTTTGAGCTCGTTCAACTTTACCTTGAACATTTCGGACTTTTCTTCCACTTGTTGCAAGAATTGTGGGTTTGAAATTTGATCCAGCACGTACAGAGCGATTCTAGAGCCCAAAGGGTTTCCACCGTATGTTGTTCCATGGTCTCCAACCTTCAACTTGGACTCGACATTTTCGGTAATCATGGTTGCTCCTATTGGGAATCCATTTCCCAAAGCTTTAGCCATTGTGAGGATGTCTGGGTGGGCCTGTTCTGGAAGCTTACAATGCGCCCAGAGCTTTCCGGATCTCGATAGACCACACTGGATTTCATCGTAGATCAGTAGTGCCTGATTTTTCACGCAAAGTTCTTTGAGCTTGACCAAGAACTCAGTGCTCATAGGCCAGATTCCTCCCTCACCTTGTATTGGTTCGATAATCACTCCGCAAGTCTTTTCGGAAACGAGGTTTTCCACCGACTTGATGTCGTTGGGTTTGGCAACTTTGACTCCCGGGATCAAAGGAGCAAACGGTTTCTGGTATTTGGGGTTAGGAGTCACAGAAAGAGACCCCATTGATCTGCCGTGGAAAGAGTTCTCAAAAGTGATGAACTCGATTTTGTCTTCGGAAATCGACTTACCATATTTTCTGGCAAACTTCAGAGCTGCCTCGTTGGCCTCTGTTCCTGAGTTGGACACAAACACTCTGGCTGTGTCGTGCATTCCTCCTGCCTCTCGGGTCTTCTCCACCAATTGTCTGCTCAACTCTCCCGTGAACTCGTTATGATACAAATTGGAACAATGAACAAGCGAATTCGCTTGTTCAAACATGATCTTAGCTATCTCCTTATTAGAGTGTCCTAGAGCAGTAACTGCTATACCGGCCGAAAAATCGATATATTTATTTCCTTCAAGGTCCCACAAATGACATCCTTCACCTTTGGAAAACACAATAGGCGGTCTCGAGTAGGTGGTGACCGTATATGGATTTCTCTCTTCGACAAAAGCAGCAGATTTTGTACCATTTTTGAGTCCTGCTGTGGTTGAGAAAAGTCTCTTGGAGGTCTCCAAAAAGCAAAATGCTCTTCTAGCACACAATTTGGTCATCATATCTTGATTGTGAATAAACCTGTAACTGATAATGAACAGTACCACACTTTTTCAGCCCCTGATGCCACCAACAGCTCCTATTTATGTGGTGCTTCCAGTTGACTCAAAGGCTTCCAAAATTTTTCAAGCTAAATCGCTGCCTCAATCCCAATCGGGTAACTCTCATTTACCGCGCTCCTACACTCGTCTTATCAGGTCCAGGAATCAGAACAAACGAGTCACGAAAGGGAGAAGACAATATCACTTTGAGTGGAAAAGGTTGTTTCCGCAGGAAACCTTCAAAAAGAATGAGCAGCGGGAGTTCAAAAAATCGTAGATTGTCTGCTTTCTGGAAGCGTCCCAAGGTACAGTGACGAAATCTGTCTGACACTGGACTGATCGTCTCACCAGAGAAACCAACGTACCTGACAGAGTTCTGAAACATGCTTGCTATCATCTGATTGCCCATCGTTCAAAAATCGCCCCCTCTTGCCCGAAATCACTGACAAATGAGTCTTCACCAAACCTTAGTCACATGCATTGTGTCACATGACTGAATTTCCAGGCTGGTTGAAAAATTTTGTGGACTTTCATTGAGAAGGTTTGTTTCGGAAGATGTCTGTGGAAAACAGTGTCAGGAAACACGTCCACGCACGGCTTTTGACCATGTCAGCATCCAAACTGTTCAATCTGACTTCACAAGAGGCGTTCAAGAAGTTGCCCGAGAAGTTACGGAGCTTTTTCACCAGATATCCTCCTCCTCCGTTCAGGGAGTACGCTTCGAAACAGACCTTCACAAACGCTCCTGATGCCAACCCGTTCATACCAAACATACATCCTGTGACGAAGGCTGTGCATGATCCGGTGTACTCGCTCAGAAGACAGTCCGACCTCTACAAGCTCGCATACAAGTTTGGGATTGCCGATCTGATGCCTGCTCTTCGAAACGGCAAGAAGTTCTTCCAGGAGAAGCATGACGCAAAGCCTGTTTTGCGAGGTGTTATACGTCCTAAGGGACACAAATGGGAGAGAACGTATGAGGACAGAAAAAAGAAGATCGAGGATGCTTTGGCTAATGCCGACAAGGTTCTCATTGAGGCCAGAGGAACCAAGTACAGAAAGAGACTCGAAAGAAGACAAAGTGACAAGAAAACATGGTTCTAGGTTAGATGGTATTCCTATCTCAATGTACATAGATAATGATATGGCGATATCTTGGAGCTACAATATGCTCGTTGTAAGTTTATATACAGAAAAAGGTAGCAGTTGGCAGCTAGTTCTTCTCAGCTTCCTCTAGTTCGTCGATCAGATTGTCTTCGGTGAACAATTCTTCTACAGGCTCCTCTTCCTCCACAGCGGAGCCTGGATTCAATGTGTTGCTGCTCATCTTGGCCTGCATGATCTTAGTCTGCTGCAGTGCGTCTGATTTCCATTTTCTCAACACTTCGAGTTCCTTTTCGAAACCAAATTCAACGAACGACTTTCCGTATACCCCTCCAAACATCTCAGTCTCCTCCTTCGCCACGTTCATCTCGGTCTCCTGTTCTATTTTGAGTCTGTAGTACTCGAACTTCGATTGTTCGTACGCCTCCAGCAATTCCAGATTGTTTTTTTCCGCCAAAAAAAGTGTCCTTTGAACAACGCTTTCTCCGTCTAGCTTCTTTGTGAGTTGTTTCATCGAAGACCAATCCTGCTTCGAAGTGTCGATATGTTGCTCAGTTTCAATAAGAGATTTAGGATCTGCCAGTTCCCACGGATGTTGTCTATAGAACAGGGCTCTGATATCGTCCTCCACAAACTGGAGCTTCTGGGGTTTCAACAGATCTCCTCGTAGATCAGAGGGCTTCAATCTAGTTTTGAAAAATCTGCCGTTATGATTTATAGACCCTGTGATGATGTCGGATTTCACCTGCTGTAGCTTGTCGGTTCTCACAGCCTTCTGAAACGTTGTTTTTGGCGGGTGATAAGCAACAACTTTATACCATGATGGCTCTTTTGTGACTAGTCCTGATTTTAGATAATTCGAAGTCCTTTTGAGAACTTCGTGAGCACCTTTGTTTGTGTTCATTTGAAGAACGTGGTTTCCGAGTTCCACTAATGCAAAATCAACCTACAGTAGTCGCCAATTTGAGCACAAATGACCTTTCTTCAGACCAAAGTAGGCCCTCTACCAAAATTTTTCAACATTGGCAACATATTCAGTAGTCGCTTACTTCAGCACCCAAAAACTGTTTCTCTTCCCAGATCGTGCGGCTTCTGAAAATTTTTTAGTCCTTCTAAAATTTTATATACATGATAAAAAGATCTGATGGAAAGCTGTTGCCAGACAGTGTCCAAAAAGCTTGTATCTGCCGTCGAAGATGTCTGTCTTGGAACAGCAGCTTGCTGCCATTGGGCAGCAAAATCAGACTTTAATCATGGACAGAAAGAAGAGGTCAAAGTTGCACTCTGTTTCGTTTCTATATGATCCCCAGGATGCCGCTTCGCAGGACTTTGATTCCATATATATCGAGGCATTCGAGGCATTGGAGAGATTAGAACAACTCGACAAGAGGTTTTCGAAGTTCAAATTGTCGATTTTCAGTGAGACATCGGTCACCATTGACAGACAGGTGCAGTCCGAAGAACAAAATGAAAATCTAGATAAGACAATAAATGCATTTCTCGTATTAGTCTCTAGATACTGGCACTTGGCTATCTCAATTCGAGCATGCGAATGGCTGTTAAGAAGATTTCAAATCAACTACCACAACTCAGAGTATCTATTGCTCTCGACATTACCATATCACAGCGAACCGATTTTTCAAAGGGTCTTGTACGTGATACCCAAAATGCCCCCACTTTTCCAGTGGTTGAGCGGGTTCAAAAAGGCTAATAATAAACTTCCTTCACAAAACAGCATCATCAAGGCTTTCACAGACACAGAATTTTTCAATTTGTATGCCCAGTTCCTGGGCCAAAAGTTGCAACACAATAACCAATACAGAAAGGAACTTGTGTTCTTTGTATCTGTAACCATTTCCCTTCTTGCATCATTGTCCTCAGAAAGCTCCTCAAAACTTGAAGATATTGTTCCCATCGTACTTTCTACATGTGGATCCTTGCTTGGGTCTCCAGAACATGAGGCTAAGGTTAGTGCACATACCATTTTGGCTGTGCTCTCATCTGCTGTTCCTCTTTCCAAGGATGTTCTATTGGCTTCTATTCAAACCGTATTGATCAGCTCGAATCTGACAAAAGAGCCACAATTGCAGGCATTTGCTTGTGTATTGAAATTATATCAGGCCATACAAAGCGGTCCTCTAGAAACTATGGGTAACACCTTATTCAGTTTGTTTCCATCAGACATTCTCTCAAAAGATTCCCCATATGGTGAACTAATACGTCAGTCTACTCGCAACAGCAAATTTGTTTACAGTTATCTGAGAACAATGATAGCTCACGATATCAATTTTGACAAAAACATAGTCGTTTTCCAAAAGGATGTTTTCAAACCTACAAAATCAAATTCCACCGTTCTGATCAATGAAGTTTTACAGAGTCTACAAAGTGGAAAATCTGAGAATGTTTCCTCATATGTCTCTTTGTTGAAGTACTTGCATGACAGTGACCCAGCTTCATTTGTAAACATATTAAGTTCCAATGGTTGGTCTCTGGAAAATCTCGAGATGTTTCTACAAACCACATTTTCAAGTACTTTTGCAGAAGTTGGGGACGTGCAATCCGATAATATGGACTCAGAAATTGTTGATCACTTAGCTACAGACGAATTGGAAGAATCCACTAAGGAAAAATACTTGAAGTTGAAAACTGAAACTGTTTCATTTCTTGATTCAGCTAGTGAAATTGATTCAGAGTTCAACGAGCTACAGAGAGCATATCTATCTTCAATGAGTTCCCCTTCCACGGAATCGTTTCTGGAGATTTGTTTCCCTGAGATTCGTTCTGTTCTTTCATTTTTGTTGAGGGTTGCAATTTCAACGAATACTCCAGTCAAAGGGCGAACATTTGCTTTGAAACTCTTTTCGTCGAGACTTCAACAATTGGATTCGAAATATCAAACTTACACAATCTTGCCACTGTTGTCCACTTTGTTGGTCAGCGATAGCAAACACATAAGATCAAATGCTTCCGACGTACTGAAGACCATCAGCAAAAACACTTCTAGTTCCAAAGAACTGCTCTTCGCAGGAGATATATACGGAACCGCTGCGTCGTCTTCGATTACCAATCTTTCGCCAAAAGATGGCCATGCCTTAGTGAATAAACTTGCAGAGTCTCTACCTGATATTGTTCTAGATGCCAGCCAATTCCATAAGACTTTTGAGAACATTGTTTTGGACAAAAAGTTAGGCAAGATAACGGTGGCATTTTACGCTTCACATGCCATTGCAGTCGATATTCCAGTGATCAAAATGACAATTATGGACATCCTCAAAAGGACATCTGGATCAGTTAAGGGTATTTCTGCTCCATCACAGATTTTCGAGCAATTTTTAGACGAATATATCGCAAAGAGATCTTACTGGCTCGATAGATGCCGGCAAACGGGCTGTGATTTTCATTACTTTGAAAAACATATTGTTGGATTAGTGTCATACAAAGAGAAAAACCAAAAGACAATCTTTTTTTTGGAACGCTCGCTGAACTCCTCGTATTCCTCGTTATCTGACTTTGCATTTGACAGAATTGTGAGCATCTTTTCTTCTTTGAATCCTGACTTTCAAAGCCATATCGTGAAAAAGGTGATCGAGTCTTTAGGGGATGAGGAGAACTCTCTCACTTTGTATGATCCTGTTGAGATATTGGAAGCTCTAGTGTTGCCCGATGAAATTTTTGTTCAAGTTTTCAAAGAGTCAGTTTTGAATGGAGCGTCTCCAGAACAACCTCATGGAGGTGTTGCAAAGAGAAGAAGAAGGTCTTCAGCTTCGACCAGACAGGCAATGAAAGAACAAGATGTTTCATTTATGGCATCAGCACATTTGAAAAAAGTGACTCTTCTTCTGGAAGTTTTGGACAAAGCAAGTTCAGTCTCGAATTTCAAGACTTCTGTTGACCTACTCAAGATACTCTTTGACATTCTGGATGACCTGGAAACCTTAGGAAAAGACGGAAAGTTGCCTATTTTGTATTCCGAGGAGACATTAGCTTCATGTATGAAGAATGTCATTGATTCATTGAAGAGATCTGGCCTCAAGATCGACGACAATTTCTCAATCCGGGCAGACGTTGTTGTTTCTGCGATTAGGTCTTCTAGCTCTCCACAGGTGCAAAACAAGCTGTTGCTTGTGGTTGCTTCCCTGGCCTCGTTAGCTCCAGAGTTAGTTCTTCACTCGGTTATGCCAATATTCACATTCATGGGAGCTCACACCATCCGTCAGGACGATGAATTCTCGGCTCATGTGATCGAACAAACCATTTCTTGTGTGGTTCCTGCCTTGGCCACTGCAACCCATTCTGGTGTTGTCGAAGAGGTGGAATTTCTTTTGACTTCATTTGCCAGCGCCTTCCAGCATATTCCTAGACACAGAAGAGTGAAGCTATTTACCTCACTAGCAAGAACGTTGGGCAGTGATCTTTCAATCCATCTCACCCTATTTTTGTGTGGTCAGCAATACGCATTGACATATGTGAAGCACAAAATGGGTGATTGTTCTGCATTGACTGACTTTTCATCTTTGTTTTTACAGAACTTCAAAGCGGAAGAGCAGTTGGCTGCTGTCCAAAGATTCTTGGATCTCTGGAGACTGTTACCAGAGGATACTTTAGACCAGAACTCTTCTGAGTTTATTAACCTGAGATCAAGAGTGATATTTGGTCCTTCGGTGGTGGCAATGAATAAGTCGGAGTTATTCAATCTTCGAAAAGGCCTCATTTCGTTTCTCCGACATTCCATTTCAGATTCAAAAAGTTCGGCAGGTGTTCCAAGATTGAGACTCAAAATAGCCTCTGTGATCTTGCAAGAAGGTGACTCAGACGAGCTTTTGAAGGCCTTTGCAGATGTGGTTCAAAACTTGTTGGATATCATCGATACCAGTCATCATGGAATCGAAGAGGAAGAGATTCTCAATAAGTTCTATAAACTTTTGTCTGACACTTTGAGTCTTCTACCTATTGAGCAGTTTGTGAAATCTGTCTCCAACATTTTGGCGACAAATAATTCTTCCCTGAGGACGTTAAGCCATATGACCACCTTGACAGCGTTGAAATTTGAATCTGAGAACGTTGAAGATCCTCATGCTCACGAAGGAATTCTGACCCTGGTTCCTATTTTGCTTGAGAATGTTTCTTCAAACAAAAATGTCGAGCTTTCACAAGCTTCTCTAAATACGATTTCAGCTCTCTTCCAGAGATTCGGCAACAAAATAGAGTCTTCTTTGTACATGAAGACACTGACATTAGTGACCTCTTCTGAAGGGCTCATGAACAAAGAAGCACCAGAGATTGTGGTCTCTTCAATCAATTGTATCACTAGCATTGTGCCTGTGGTTGGTGTGAAAATGATCGGGCATTTCCCCAAGACTGTTCCTCCTCTTTTCGAGATTTTTGAAGAAACCAAGGCCGAAGAATCCGAATCGTCAAAACTGATCCAAATATCAATTGTTGTTCTTTTCAGCAGTTTGATCAAAAAGATCCCAACGTTTTTGACTCCAAACTTGGCGGACATCTACAAAGTTGTTTTCGATGCTGCACAGGTTCCAGATTCTATTAGAACATCGGTTCTGAATGTTATTGTTGAGTATGTCGACTTGAAAACTTCTCTGACAACGCTGTGTGGGCTGTGGTCTTTTGTTTCCGGACTCGATACCTCATCAATTGGATTATTTCTTTCAGTGCTGGAAACAGTCATTGAAAACATCGACAAGAAGTTGGCTGTTTCCCAAGCCGGTCAGTTTGTGAGCTTCCTGCTGAGATCGCTTGAGTTTAGAGCAGAGTCGTCTCTCGACGTGAACACAATCAGCAAAATCGAGGCTTCTGTCCACAAATGTGCAATACAATATGTGATGAAGCTGAACGATAAGTCTTTTAGACCATTGTTTGCTTCCATAGTGAGATGGGCCTTTGACGGCGAGGGAGTGACAACCTCCATTGGCGAAATTGAGAGGCTGCAGTCATTCTTCAAATTTTTCAACAGATTACAGGAGAATTTGAAATCCATCATCACGTCCTACTATTCGTACTTGTTGGATTCGACTGAGACCCTGTTAGAAAGACTCAATTCTGGTGAGCTGAAAGATACAAATCTGAGAAGATTAGTGTTGATTTCGCTTACCTCGTCGTTCAAATATGACCAAGACGAATTCTGGCACTCAAATACCCGGTTCGGTCCGATTTCGAGCGCTCTTTGCAACCAATACGGGTCGGTCGAAGATACAGTTGCCAAATATCTGGTCAAAGCTGTGACTACTTTGGTGCAGGACACTTCTTCATCGGATGAGCACAACAAGACAATCAATCAGCTGCTTTTGGCACACATGAGGGCTTCCTGTGGTTCTAGAGAAAAATTCTGGGCCGTCAGAACGCTCAAAACCATCTACAAGAAGGTGGGAGAAAGCTGGTTGAGTCTGCTTCCACAGTTGGTTCCAATAGTAGCAGAGCTCCTAGAAGACGACGATGAGGAGGTCGAAATGGAGGTGCGGACCGGTCTGGCCAAGGTTCTGGAGGAAGTGATGGGTGAGCCACTCGACAGGTATCTTGAGTGAGCCTGTTCTTGTATATTGACCTTCATTACATGTACATTTCAACACAGTTAGTAGCATCTACAGGTGATGAGAGCCCTGGCTGTGTAGTTCTTCGTAATATGTTGACACACGACTTTTTCTAAAGATTGTTTTTTTCGCCTTATATGGATGGGTACAAGAAAGTGTTTGTTGTTCGATATGACGAATTGTACGGAGTATACTCTTTGTCAGTGAAGCGATCGGCCATATTACCAGAAGAAAAGCACTTGTTGATTGAGAACCTAGAAACCAAATTTATGGCAGGCCAAATAACACAGCCGGAACACTCCTAGTCACAAAAAAGAGCCACGAATCGCAGATCAACAATCACTCAATGCCCAAACATCTGCCCGAAGGTCTGAACATGGGCTCGAAAACAGTACCAATGTTGCCATTGACACAGGATGATATCATAGGACCCAACACTTCGCAACCCAAGGACACTATGAGTGTAGACAATCTGCTGCATTCGTCCTCAACGACGCTGTCGTCTTTTGCCAAGCGACAACAGCAGAAGCTTAAGATCAAAAATCTGAAGAAAAATATGGATTCCAGCTTCACTCTTCCACGGTATTTCAAAAGGTTTTTGAATGTTAGATCGCTCGACTTCGAAACCGCGCTATGGGAGATGTTGAACCTTATATTACAGCCCAGGAGAGTGTACAAGTCGTTGTACTACCAGAAACAAACCAAAAACAAATGGTCAAGAGATGATCCTAGCTTTGTGATAATCTTGAGTTTGTTTTTAACCATCAGTGCAATATTTTGGGGCCTCACCTACTCTACAAGCATAGTCACAATTTTCAAGCTCATTTTGTACATGGTGGTGGTTGATTTCCTGTTGATCGGTCTTTTGATCTCAAGCATTGGTTGGATTGTGGCCAACAACTTTCTGGTTCAGCCCGGTAGTTCTCCGATCTCGCGGTCCTATTCTAACAAACTCTTCAAGTTCTTTTTTCCAACGGACTCAATGCTGGAATGGGCGTACTGTTTCGATGTTCATTGCAACTCCTATTTGGTGATATGGGTCAGCTTGTACCTTGTCCAGTTCTTTTTGCTTCCCCTCTTGAGAATGAACAACTGGGTTTCCACTCTAATTGGAAACACGCTCTATTTTGCATCCACAAGTTATTACTTTATCATCACTTTCTATGGATACAACGCGCTTCCTTTTCTGCAGAAGACCGAGTTCTTGCTAGTTCCCATTCCATTCTTCATTGTTTGTTGGCTCGTCACAACACTCACCGGCTTCAACGTGGCTAACTACATGTCAAATGCCTACTTCAGTTGAAGAGTCTAAAATGGAACCAAGAACTTCAAAATTACGTGCAGTATTCTTGTACAATATTCATGATAACAAAAGAGGCAAAGCGGGACAGTATAATGTTGAATAGAAATATAAAGAATTAAACAAAGCTCGTCATCGTATAGCTACAGTGAGGGATGTCGGATATTCACATGTCATTTTGAGGCTGGTGTTGTAGAGACCTATGCTCTATTGCTAGATCTTTGAAATTGGACCATGGTCACCGTAATAAGTACCGTAATAATTGGTGTCAAGACTCAAGAGACTAACTACACTCTATCAAGCTCCATCTCTGAGAACAAAGAATCACGTGACCACAGAATAGAAAAATACTACATGGTGTACGGACGCTATTATTCTGCACTACCTACCTGAAAATATAGAAGAACGGTTTTTCAATGTTAGATGATCATAGTATTCTTGCTAGAGGTGGATAAGAATGGTAATCTGAACCATTCTCACAGACTACTTTTCCAGAAACCTCTGAGCTGAAAATAGTTTTGAGATGTCTGCGAATCCAGGAAATCGGCTGCAAGCGTGGAAACCAACTCCTCCAGACAGAGGATCTTTCCCTCTGGATCATTTTGGGGACTGTACACAACATATGAGGAAGTACTTGGAGTGTATGAAACTTGTGCGAAATGAAAATGCGCCAAATTGTCGGCTATTAGCCAAAGAATACCTTGCTTGTCGGATGGAGAACGAATTAATGGACAAAGTTGCATGGAAGGAGTTAGGATTACCGGAGGATCAGCGAAGAGACGATACAGCTGAGACCTCGACTCACGAGAAGTAGAAATGAAGTTCTTGTATATATATACCATAATAGAAATGAATCTTCAATGAACCACCTGAGTGATCATTTGCAAAAAAATCCTCGACTAAAATCTATTGAGATCGGAACATATCACAAGACATAAAGGAAATTAATCCCCAGTCAGCTTCAGAATACAAGGAGCAGGAACTCAAAACAATAGACATAAAACCAAAGCAAGTAGAAAAAATTGGAAATTCAAAGGAAGGGAAGCGTGTTCAGTGTTCAGCGTTGGCAGACTTGGCTTCTAGCTCTATTATTCTTCCCTCGAGTGTGTTAACTTTAGCCTCAAGAATGGCTATTGTACCGTACAGCTCAGCCAAGGTTGAGTCATTAGATGATCCATTGAATGACTGGGCAGAGCCTGAACCATAGTTTTGCAGAGACTGCGAAGGATACGAGGAGGCCGGTAGGTAATTTGAGTTTGATGAGGAGATGGAAATCTGCTGTGACTGTTGCTGGGGAAGGGACTGTTGCGTGGACCTCGATCTTGACTGTCTTTGCTGGGTCTGGATGGCTTGCTGTTGAACGTAATAGTTGGACACGGCCGACGCGACGGCAGCGGCCGCAGCAGCCTCTGAGTTAGAGGGGTCTTTTTGTTTCTTAGCAGAGTCTCCGAGCTTTGATTGGCCTTCAAAGTACTTTCTCTTGTTCGAGGTCAAGGGAGAATCGTTTTGAGCGATTCCAGATGGAACTGGGGAGACAGAAGCGTCAATAGTGGAGCCGTTAGACGCACCCAGGCAGCCTGAGGACGAATTGACATGTCTGAGAAGGGCATCTGCTCTAGCAAAGCGCTTGTCGCATTTGTCACAACGGAATGGTTTCTCGCCTGTGTGTAATTTTTCGTGTCTTTTCAGGTCATGTTGTCTTCTGAATTTACTGGAGCATTGAGTGCACTCAAAGGGCTTTTCGTCCGTGTGGATCAGCATGTGGGACTTGAGATTGTGTTTTCTGGTGAAAGCGTGGTGACACTGTGTGCATTGGTACTTTTTTTCACCGTGGAAACCGCTCTTGTCGCCGTCTTCATCGTCTTCATCGTCAGAGCCTCCTGAGTGTTCGGCAGCCGTGTCCAGCTTGCCCGGACCCTGGTGGCTCTGCGAGGTAGCCCGTTCCGAGGCCCCCTGCTGGTTCATCAGACTGGAGTCGATGTTGGAGAGCATGGTGAGCTGCGACATGGTGGATGTGGCGTGTCGAGTATAATTTGTAGACTGGGTGTCTGATCTACTGTGCCAGATATAAACAAGAGAAACAGGATGTGGCAAATGGGAATAAAATTGGCGAAGTTTGCGGAATGTTTGCAAGCGTTATGTAAGCAACAAACGTGGCTGAGCAGAACAAAAAACTGTGGGGTGTACGGGTGTTGGGTATTTTTTCTCCGCTCTGTCATTTGTTTGTGGGCTGTCTATTCTGCGAGGCAAGGCAGGTTCTGGTTGGCTGGTTTGCCGGCCCACAGATAAGAGCCGGGAGCACCACAGCAAGAGCTACACTGATGTGGTGGGGCCTGGTGCTATTGGTCGGTCTGGAACGGACAGGGGTTTGGTCTGGGCCGTTCGCTCTCGTTGTGTGTCATGTTTCAAGGCACCTTTTGGACAGAAAAGCTTCTGTAAACGGGTTGTTTGTTTGTAGTGTGTCGTGTTGCTGAGTCGGAGTATTGTTTCTTTTATCGAAAGGTGCATGACAAACGTGGCAGCGGCCACCAGGATAAGCGATGCGGCGCGCGGAGACAGGTCGCAGCTGGCCCCGGTGGAGAGAGTTTCGCGGCCGCGTGGACAGGGGACACACGGGGCAGGAAAGTTTCTGCCGCATTCGCAAATCCAGCCCTAGAGAGAGTCGCCCCCCAAGAAGGGATTAAATTAGGTCTGTAAGGTTTATCATGTCATGGTGAGTATTTAATCCCTGGAGGACCTTGATGGATGGATAGTTTGTAATTTGTTGGAGAAGAAAGTCGAAAAGAGCAAAAAACACAGGTATCAGGTGCTTGTATCCCTGTTTCCACGTTATCTCCGGCTTGTCATAGCAGAACAGGCTATCTGGAGTGTTCCCTCTATTGCTTGCTATTCTCCAACCAATGCTCACTGCAAACAACTACAAGAGAAAAAGACCACGTCTTTCTTCGTCTGTCCAAATTGCCCAAGGGTCCGTCGTTGAGTCCCCCATGAGCTCGGGAACGGGCTATTTGCGCAAAAAACAGCAACAGTATCCCACCCTTTCGGACTCAAATTACCACCTTCCCCTAGCTGACCACGAAGTGATCAACTTGGACTCAGATGCAGAGGATTACGTTTTCAAAGAGGAAAACTTCTTGGTGAATACTGACGAACTATTTGATTACGATGATTCCAGAGATGAAAACTATTATAACGAAGAAGAGGACCAGGACGACTCCAAGCTGTATTTCAACACGAACAAGCTCAATATGAGCAACCTCAGGTTGTCAACGTCAAATCTCACAAGCCCGGCTTCGCCTCCTGTTCTTTCCAGTAGAATCAACAAGAAGCGAACAAAGTCTTTACCACAGCTTTCCTACTCAAAGGTCGCCTATCGGCCAAATTTCAGCAAGGAGTCCGTGTTACAGAAAATCGGGGACGTTAAAACAACGCTTATACAACACCAGTTACTGAATTACACATATGGCTCCCCAAAGTCCTTGAACAGAAAGTTCTCATTTAATTCGGATGGTCCCTCACAGTTCCTGAACAGTGTCAGCAGCAAATCGTCTTCGGACTCTTGCGACTCTTCAAACACGACAGCCACCTCGATAGAAGAGGCCCCATGCGATGATAAAGACGGTCATTACATCATAAATATTGGTGCTCCTTTTGCAAATGATCGATTCCAGATACAGTCGTTGTTGGGACAGGGCACTTTTGGGAAGGTCATCAAGGCTTACGATAGATACAACAACTGCGCAGTTGCTATCAAGATTATAAGGGCCATTCCAAAATATAGAGAGGCCTCGAAAATAGAGCTCAGAGTGCTAACTATGCTTAAGAAACATGATCCAGACAACGTGAATCAATGCATTCATTTGAGAGAATGCTTTGACTATAGAGGACATATTTGCATAGTGACTGACATTTTGAAAATCTCTCTCTACGATTTCTTGGACAAAAATCATTTCTTGCCTTTTCCGGGTTCACACGTTCAAGCGATCACCAGACAGCTTCTTCGCTCCGTTGCTTTTATGCACGACCTCAATCTCATCCATACCGATTTAAAGCCAGAGAATATTTTGTTGAAGGACGATTCGTATACGAAGAGACCGTTCGTTAAACCAAATACATCTCAAGGTCAAAATAGATCGTCCACTTCCTGCTTCAGGAATATCCTCAACGATCCGAAAATATACACTATCGACTTCGGATCTGCCATCTTCGATGATGAATATCATTCATCAGTGGTATCAACACGTCATTATCGTGCTCCTGAGATTATTCTCGGTATTGGGTGGTCGTATCCTTGCGACATGTGGTCTGTTGGTTGCATACTGGTTGAGCTAGTGACGGGCGATGCTCTTTTCAAGACTCATGAGAATCCGCAACATTTAGCCATGATGGAGCAGGTATTTGGCGAGCCTATTGACCTGAAGCTTGTCAGGAAGTGTTTCAACCAGTTTTATCACAACTCTTCTGGACGTCGAAGAACGAGTTATTCTTCTGGTTCCGATTGCATTGCCAACTGTTTCTCGAAGACGACAGGAAAGCTTTTATTTCCGACCCCGAAAACTCCAATGAAGCTGATTGACGAGGTTGAGAAACTGCAGCCATTAGAAGAGCTTATAGGCAGCAAAATTGGATATCCTTTTGACAAGAAACTAACATTGAAAGAGTCGCTTTCAAGGTTTGAGATACCTAGAAGACAATATGATGAGTACGAGTTTTGGTACTGGTTCATTGACCTTGTGAGAAAGTTGTTTGTCTTTGACCCGGAAAAAAGAATAACTGCTGTTGAGGCACTTGACCATAAGTGGTTCAGTTACGGCGTTTTTGATGACGGCACCTTAATGTGAGATGGTTGCACTTCAACCTTTTGGACTTTTTATTTTCCTTACGCAGATACCTTAGATGACTGTTGGTTGTTTGATTTTTGTTGGATTGCTTTTGATTTGTTTTCTTGTGATTTTGCTTTTCGCTTTTATTTTTCTGGTTTGAGTTTGGTTTATCTACCAGTGCCTAATGGCATTGGTTGTTGGTATCGTGAGGGTTTACTCGTTTCACAATGGGATATACTTTGGAATTTCATACACTAAATTAGGGTTTTGGGTTTTCTAGTCAGATAAACTAGTCTTGTGCTCTAAGTGGTGTTAGAGAACATTTCAGAGATAATATGTTGGGAGTCATTTGGGTTTATATTGGTTATTAATAGTGATCTACACTAAAATGGAGTTAGAAGGTTTTTTTTGGCTAAAGCTATTTAATTATCACAATCATTCTTCCCAGTAATCGTCATCGTCATCATCATCATCGTCATCTCCGTCATAGTAATCGTCGTCAATTGGACCCACTGTCTCATCTTCGTCAACTAATTCGTCTCCTGTGTCGTCGTTGGAAGTCTCTTTTTCGGCCTTTGTTGGATCAACAGCAGGATCGGCCTTGGAATCGTTGTTCTTCTCTTCAGAGTCCTGCTTTTTGCGGATGTTATCCAGAGGCATTAGTAAATATGAATGGGAATGATGGCCGTAACCTCTTAATGTTCAAAAAGAACAAATTGCAGCATCATTTGATCAATTAAACTTGTGCGGCTTATTCCACAAGGAGATGATTTTCCCGGATTTTTTAGGCGTACTGATTATGCAAAAGAGTCTGGAAGATGAGCGATGAGAGATAGTTTGGCAGTAAAGCAGCACTGAGGAACAGAGTCATACAGTAATTGAAGAATACTGGCATTCAGAAGTTTCAAGACAGTTAGAAAACCAAAGTTCCTGCCCATAAATCGCACAAAAATCTAAATTAAAGATCTTTGACCGTTGGAAATGCTCATAGTATATTTTTCAGCTTCCTGGTCTTGAAATCAGATTCTCAAACAAAGTGAGATAATTCCATCGTTCTGTTCAGATGAATAAGAACACTTGCACGGGCAATCTTAACCTGTTGACTCTATTAGTTGCAGACTTATTCAGCTTATCTCTGAATTGATCAGTGGCTCAAAGACCGCGAACTGTGTCGATCAGAAATATGAAATTGTTGACAATGTATTTTTACTTTTGAGCTGATTTTTCAACTTCGTTGTATTCCTAGTAAGGTGTTTTTAAGACAGTATCATGTCGCACCAGGTTGTGGCTCCATTCAATTTCTTCAAAGGACATCCATCGATCGAACTTCTCCCGAATAAGCTCATTTTGGAGGCTTTGAAGAAGACTTTGGAGAGATTCGATAACTCGTTTGACGACTATAACGACTTCCTCAATAAACACCCGTTGAGTTATGGGCCAGACATTGGGAATTTAGAGGTACGGAAACATATTGCCAAGTGGAACGAGAAAAATTATAGGTTGCACAAACAAATAGATCCCGATTGTATCAACCTCACATCTGGTGCTTCGTACGGAGTGATGAACATTTTGGCACAACTCACGTCTCCACATAATGGTCTGACAAGAAGGGCATTCCTGGTGAGTCCGACATACTTTTTAATCAATGCATGTTTCATTGATGCTGGTTTCGGCGGAAAGTTGACAGCTATTGAGGAGAAGAATGACGGCCAAATTGACTTTGACACTCTCGAATCGAAGCTCAAAGAGTATGATTCGCTAGAACCTATTAAGGAAAACGTGACAAAAGAGGACATCGCTCACATCTATGACCCAAATAGGCCTCTCAAAAGGATCTATAGATATGTGATCTATCTTGTTCCAACATTCTCTAACCCCAGAGGAGGTACTTTGAAAATCGAGAACCGACTCAGACTAGTTCAGCTGGCCAGAAAACACGATATGCTCATTATCTGTGACGACGTGTATGATCTTTTGGTATTTGGTGACGTTGAACCGCTGAAGAGAATCGTGGATGTTGACCGTGAAACACTCCAAGCTGGAGAAAAGTTTGGAAATACAATTTCAAATGCCACGTTTTCCAAGATTCTTGGACCTGGGCTCCGTGTCGGATATCAAGAGACAGCTGCTCCAGATCTGGCCTTCTACCTGTGCCAAGGAGGAGCACACATGTCAGGAGGAACTCCAGGGCAATTCAACACCGTGATAGTTGGTGAATTGATCAAGAACGGATCAATAGACGATGTTGTCTCTGGCCTAAGAAATGTTTACTCTGCTAGAGCAAAAGTTTTGGAGGAGGCCGTGCATCGGTATCTACCCGAAGAAACAGAGATAGGGCCGTTGGATGGAGGATATTTTGTGTGGATTACTCTGCCTGAGCGCTATGATTTGGCAAAGATTGCTTCAGAATGTAAAAAGAGAGGCGTCGTTCTGGCAACAGGAGATAACTTCGAGGTCACTGGGGATACCAAAAACTGGGGGAAAAGCAGTATTAGACTTTCTATTAGCTACCTATCCTCTGAGAAAGTTGAACAGGGAATCAAAATTTGGGGAGACGTCATACAAAAAACGTCTTAACAGTCTGTATGTATTCTGGAGAGTTAGATTTGAGATCAAAGATAGGATCGTCTGCCCAAAACAAACTGGAGCTAATTCTATTGATTCCTTCCTTCTCTCGTTTGAATAAAGGGCCATCAAGATCAAAACTGGGGTCCTTTTCTTTTCCCCTATTTATCAGTCTCTGTTTGACTCTTGGGAGTATTAATCCTTTAGATTTGGAATAGAAAAACTTAGCCAACAAACACCAATTCTTGTCGGAAAGTGAGCTTTCGTCGATAAGAGATTCTGCCAGTAAAGCATAAGAATTTGAATGATCGTTAATACCAAATAAAGATCCGAGATATCGGATAATCGAAATTGCCGAGTGGTACTCATTTTTGGTCAAAAAGTACTCGATGTAATTGTTGATAGTTTTAGTGTTTGGCTTTAGTTCGTTTTTGAAGGTCTTCTCGCACATGAAATCCCAACTTTCCTGAAATTTGTTTTCCTTCAAAAGACACCAAATAATGCTGTTATTCATCGGCGCATCTCTTTCGATGCTATGTTTGTTCAAAAATGACAGTATGTTTTCCAGGGACTCACCGCTAGAATGCTTCTTTGTCACAATCATGTAGGCTATTCCCTCTAAAGACAAGTTTCGGTCTAGTAGCATTTTCAAGACCGTTTCATGCTCCATTTTCAGACTTGAGTAGAATATGTACAAGGTGGATAGATTTGGTTTTTCTTTAACAATCTTCAAATTAGAGAGCTCACTTTTGATTTTATCAAAATTGGTCAAAAGCGAGTCTTTTTTGAACAGCAGATAGAATAGCAGATTGAATGTGTCGATATTGGGGGCTACGTTTGAGGACTCCATCTGATTTCTAACGGAATAAGCCTTTAGATGGTCGATTTTTCTTGTGTAGTATTCAAGTACGTGATTATAGCTTTCAAGTGAGAGTAATCCTGTATCGAGCAAGTCTTCTAAGGTGTTATGAACATAGTTTTCTGTCTGAATGTAATATTGGTAAGTATTTTTAGTCAACTCTTGAGCGTGCTCATTGATTGTGGTGGTGTTTAAACTTGGAGGGGGAGAAGGGGGAAGCTCTTTCAACGGTTTCGACCTACGGAGAGACAGAAACAGGGAATCTGAGTCCACATCCTGAGTTAAATTTTTTTCAAGAAGGTTGACGAGTTCTTTCTCATTCCGTGATTTGTGTACAACGGGTCTCGTTGTACGTTTCTTTGAGGTCTCGTAGATCTTTTGAATCTCTTGTAGGACATGATTTTCTGGAGCCAACGACGGAACTGTATAGTATCTTTGAAACAGTGGCCTTATTCTACTAAGAGTTTTCATGCTGGCTGTCGTGGCTCACAACAAGTGAAGACACAAACCACAACTCTTGCTTTTCCCAAAAGTTTTGACAGATAGATATTTTTCCCAATACCGAAATAAAAATCTGGGCAGTGTTGAAGATGAAGGGATCTGTTAAAGATAAATGTGAGCTCAGCTTGTAATGGAGGTGTTGGCAACCTTTCAATCCTTTCAAGCAATGACCTTAGAAATCTAGTAAATATGGAGTTTCATCATACAAAGTGTAACTGAATACAATTTCTACATTAGTGACTTTTTTGTATCAAATTTTGCTTTTTTCGGATACCGTCCAACAAATAATGATGTGGAATCTGTTCTGTCAATATAATTTTGGAACTCAATTTCTGAATTCATGGTTTGGCAATAGACATCCTTACTTTCTCTGGCAGACCTATGGTTGCCCCTCTTAAAACTAATAATACCAGAATCGATGTACTTCTCACAGCCTTGTTTGACGCGCGACTTTCTTTCTACTGTAAATAGCAAGGTGACAAAAAATATGTTAAGAGTGTTAGTTACAACGTGTCAAAAGGAAATTGAGAACGAGATTGGACAAGAAGCTTTGACAAGATTGAACCATTGAATGCACCGGCTCTGTTGATACTCATTCGATTGTTGTGAAAAAATTGAGAGAGACGGGGATTTTTGAAGAGACACGCTTCCAATGGGATTACCAGAGGTGATTGATTTATCTCCTTTGTTTCTTTCTTTTCCCACCCTGTTGGTTTCTCTGTCATTAACAACTAGTTTACAAAATGCACAGTCTGATAATTTAGTACAGCCAGGTCTGCTGTGGAGAGAAAAACTGGGTGTTCCGATATTGCAATCGTTGCTATTGTCTTCTCTAGCAATGTTTATGCTCTCCATTCTCTCAAAATGGGGGATAATCGACACCAAAACTGCGGAATTAGAAACAAGTGAATCATCGTCTTCCAGTGGGTTAACAAGAGCCAGATGGAATAGGAGTTTGATTGTTCTATTGGCACTTAGCGCATTATTTGTCGTTGATCAGGTGTTACCTCCGAACAGAATACTATCTCTCACAGTCATTGGTCTTCTGGTGAACCATCCTCCTCACAGTCACTTATCATTAAAAATGGAACAAACTTATTGTCTGGATAACAACAAATTGTTGGCCTTTTTCAAAAGATATCAGATTCTTTTTATCTATGTGTTTGCCTTTGTCTACGATTTCGTCAATTGTTTTCTAAAACAGGAGAGAAAAACCAATTTGATCATTGGTTACTTGTTGCTGTTAATTCCTGCATTTGTGTTTTTCAATCCATTGGGTCTCGAAAACTCTCCGCAAGTGGTCACACCTGACCTCAAGGTCTCGCTTACGCTCATATCTTTTTCGTTGTTAGGTTTAATCATTTACGACTTTGATAAATTCAACTTCAGATTGTTTTTTGTTAGTGTTGGTTCTTTAGCGATTCTGGTTTTCAGTCAACTGGATTTATCTAAAACTCGACCCGTGGGAAACAAGTATTTCAACAGGAGTCTTTTTCTCAACGGTTACAAAACGAATTATTTCATACTGAATGTTATAACTATAGTCATCATGGAGCTGACTTCGGGAGACAATTCAACTGCACATGGACAAGGCTTCGCAAAATTTCTGGTCCATGTTATCAATAACAACTTTCTGGACCTTCTCGTGAACACGATATTCATCTATCTGGTAACTCCTTCACGGGAGACAAGCCAGCATTTGTCAAAAGAAATGAGCGACGATAAAATTTATCCTGATTCAACCTTTCTTTCACTTGTTGTCCAGCTGTTTAATTCCAGTGAAACTAGATCGATATTCAATTTTCTTCTGCTCAACGTATCGTTCATGTTTATCCAGTTGCTCTATTCCTTCCGATCAAAGTCGCTGAGTCTTTTGACAGACTCTCTGCATATGTTATTGGATTGCATGTCTCTCTTTCTTGGTCTGCTGGCATCTCTGCTTTCAAAGAACAATCGGGAAAAGCCTAGCAAAAATTACCCTTTTGGTCTGACGAGAATTGAGACTCTGGCGGGCTTCACTAACGGATCTCTGTTGTTGGGGATTGTTTTTGGAATAATCAACCAGGCTTGTCAGAGAATTTTCAGACCGGTGAATTTGGAAAGAATTACAGAACTTCTCATTGTAAGTGCTTTGGGACTTGTGGTTAATCTAGTTGGAATATTTGCTTTCAATCATGGTCATGATGATCATTCGCATGGTGGCCACAGCCATTCTCACTCACATTCTCACTCACATTCACATTCGCACTCAGAGACGACAGAGGATCACAAATTGCATTCTCACGACGAACAGACGCAATCAAAGATGGCACACGAAAATGAACCTCAAAAAAATACCCACAACGATAATATGCATGGAATATTTCTCCATATTCTTGCTGACACTCTTGGATCGGTTGGAGTTATTCTTTCAACTCTCGTCATTAAGGCTACAGGATTACAAATTATTGACCCTTTGACTTCAATCTGTATTGCCCTTCTGATCCTAGTGTCTTCTTTCCCACTTCTCAAGTCCTCGTCCTCGAATCTCCTGCTTTCAGTAGAAGAAGGCACAGAAACTCATTTGAAGGAGCTGTTGAACGAAGTGTTAGCTATCAACGGAGTGAAGTCCTATACAAGTCCAAGATTCTGGCCCCTCGAGGGCAAGTTCTCGCAACTCACAGGGTACTTGCATGTCCAATACTACAGAACCGAAAGTTCATTGCTGATCAGAAGCAAAATTAACAAGCTGTTCAAGGCTTCCAGCAAAGTGTCCAAAGTGTATGTGCAGTTTGAAAATGAAATAGACGATTGTTGGTGTCGCAAGGAAGGGATATTCAGCACCAACTAGCTCCCGAATTACGAATGGACCGCTAATTAAAGCGTGTTAGGAGTGATAGTCTAGTCCATGCAATTATGTAATCAACAATACCATCCTCAAATGGGTTCATCAGGTTTCAACAAATTTCTGGCATGTAAGTTAGACAGACGGCTTTACGCCACAGTAATTCGAGACTACAAAAAAGAATTAATTCAGTCAATTGGACGGAATGAAGACATACAGTTCGGAATCTGGTGGAGATTGGCTAAATTGACAATGAAGTATCTTAGAAAGGACGAAGATTACCATGAACAGAAGGAGGAAACTCGAAGTTACACCAAACATTGGAAGGATTCGGGTTCTATGTCCAAGATGATGTATTTACTTGCTACTGTGTTTGCTCTTGTCATATTTGGATTGTATCCCTACTATACATTCTCGCCGGTTTATGGAACAAAGGGCTGTCATGGAATGGACTCAAAATATGAAAACTATAATGCTCCTGGAGATCAATTGTGCCCAGTTTATCCTGTCATTGAGTTTGAGGAGGCTAAATTAAACGTCACCAATGGGATTTTGTTCGATGAGACATTCAGAAATGGGTCGGCAGCCAGACTAAGCAAGGCAGTCCAGATTCCAACGTGGGTTGATGATTCTAACACGGATTTCAGCAAGATAGGAGCGTTCCACGAGTATTTGGAGGTTGAATTCAAGAATATATACAAGGCTGCCAACGTTTACAAGGTTAATGAGTATGCACTGGTTTTTGAATTCCAAGGAAGTGACGACACTCTGAAGCCGTTGTTATTAACTGCCCATCAGGATACAGTTCCTGTTGGAGATGAGACACTCTGGGAGAGAAATCCGTTCAGTGGGGATTTTGATGGCGAGAGAGTTTATGGACGTGGGGCCAATGACTGCAAGAACCTGCTGATTGGTCTCTTGGAAGCTGTAGATGTTTTGATTCAAGAGGATTTCAAACCCAAAAGGACATTATTACTTGCATTCGGCTTTGACGAGGAGAGCTACGGAGATCATGGAGCTGAAGAGATTTTCAAGTTTTTGCTTGAAAAGTATGGAGAGAATTCTATAGATCATATCATTGATGAGGGAGTTTCGGTTTTCAACGAAATCTCAGGCAGTTATTTTGGAGTTGTCGCAACTGGAGAAAAAGGTGCAACAAACATCATCGTTGAAGTTCTGACTCCAGGTGGACATTCGTCTATTCCTCCGGAACATTCTTCTATTGGACTTTTGTCGAAGTTCATTTCCAGCTATGAGGACGATCAATTCGAGCCAATATTAGTCAACGTTAACCCCACTCTTCATACTCTGCAATGTCTGGCTGAGCATGGGGATATCGACAAATCGTTCAGAAGTGATATTCTGAAAGCACATTTGGATCCTGATGCCAATCGCAGGGTGCTGGAGAGATTGGAGAAGGACGACAACAAGGAAACTAGATTCAATGTTAGGACTTCGCAGGCTGTGGACATTATTTATGGTGGAGAGAAAATTAACTCGTTGCCAGAAATTGCCACTACTCTCATCGACCACAGAATAGCCATAGGAAACACTATTGATGATGTCCTGGAGAAGGCAGAGAAACATGGCCATCGTATAGCAGAACGGTACAATTTGGGACTTGTTGTTAATGATGAAGTCAAAATTGAGTCTGCTGAAACTGGCTATATCAACATTACGAGCAGCGGAACCTTTTCTGCTGCTCCTATCTCCCCAGTTAACGACGATATCTGGATCACTCTGTCGGGACATCTAAGATATTTTTATGAACAACTGGTTTATCCCGAAAGGTTCAACCAGGAGACTGACAAATTTGTGGTCACTCCAGGTATGATGACTGGAAACACAGATACCAGACATTATTGGGCTTTGAGTGATCACATATTCAGAATGCAGCCTGGATTCACCTCGATTGAATCCCATATCCATGGTGCAAACGAGTATGTGGACATCGATTCACATTTGCAAATTGTTTCCTTCTACTACAACTACATCTCGAACGTTTGTCTATCGTGAAAGTCCACTTTGACTGATTTACACTCTTCTGTACAACTGGTTTCATCTTATATTCTTTATGGCTGTGCAGTCGGTAGTGTACTGTATCCGAAATAAACTTGAACACTATATTTCGAGGGCAAAAAGTTGATAGAGTAGTAGATGATGGCATGTCTGGAGAACGAGAGAGTCAATTGACACAGAGGACAACCAAAAATGAACCAGTATGCTACTCTGGCCTCTGAGTATTCGAGCGAGATACAAAATGAGCCGATAGAACACAGATTTAATCCTTATTCTGGTAGGTACAGATGAAAATGACCACGGTGGATCAAACACTAACAAAACGATAAAAACAGACAACGGAGGAACAGTGTTGGGAATTGCCGGTGAAGACTTTGCTGTGTTGGCAGGAGACACAAGACACACATCTGGATATAGTATCAACTCGCGTTACGAGCCAAAAGTGTTTGATGTTGGTGATAACATTCTTTTCACAGCTAACGGGTTTGCAGCAGATGCCAACCAGCTCATAAAAGTGTTCCGTAACCAGTTGAAATGGTATCATTTTGATCACAACAAACCTCTGGGCATTTCAAGTGCAGCAAGACAAGTGCAACATTTGCTTTACGGCAAAAGATTTTTCCCATACTACGTGCATACCATCTTAGGAGGACTAGATGAGGAAGGTAAAGGCGCAATTTATTCTTTTGATCCGGTGGGTTCGTACGAGAGAGAACAGTGTAGGGCAGGAGGAGCAGCTGCGTCACTGATTATGCCATTTTTGGACAATCAAGTGAACTTTAAGAACCAGATGGATCCCGCCAGCAATGGTTCAAAGAAAAAGGAATTGAGGTATCTTTCACTAGAAGAAGTGTTACAGTTGGTGAGAGATGCGTTTACCTCAGCTACAGAAAGACACATACATGTTGGTGACGGCCTAGAAATCCTCATTGTCACAAAAGAGGGTGTGAGAACAGAATATTTCCCTCTCAAGAGAGATTAGAGTGACGAAATTGTGCTGTGTATAACTACATTTACCGGAAATCCAATAAACGATTCCAGAAAGGAAGATTTAGCGATAAGTTAGAGTTATACGATTGAGGGAATTATACATATGTTAGTGTTCGGGACTTATCTATTGAGGTAGATTGAACCCTATGCTCTTAATCACCTTCTGGTAGTAGATGTAGAAAAAGTCCGAATAAACAAGAGTTTGGATTACTCCTGTTGTTATGGCCAGAGTGTCAAAACGGTCTTCGGCAAAGTATCTGTAGATCCAGTTCGGAAGATACAAAGCTCTGTAGACACCCAGTGCAAAGATGTAATTAATGGTGAGCAGCTTGGCCTCGCCTGTTTTTTGTAACACAAACAATTGAGGAAGAATGGCCACTGTTTCAAGCCACAGACTGAAGCTCCAAAGAACCTCAGTAAAAGTAAACTTGTAGTTGAAAATACAACCCAGGACAAAGGATGGGATCACCAAGTATCTGAGGTCAAAGTTATCATTGTTGTCGGTGATGGTCTTGGAGTACTTCTTGAGCAAGACAATCACATATATCGAGGATGAAATGTAAAATATCTTCATCAGCGTGTTGTACACCGAGACATAGTCGTAGAACAGGTCCAAGTATCTGGCCGCATACACCAAAGCATACAGAAGCTGTGTCTTCAACGATATTCCTTTGGCAGACTGTTTGGTGTAAATAGTATGGATTAAAATGATGATCGAAATTGAATGGCTCAAATCGCCACCTATCCGGAATATGTTGAGCATGTTGCGTCTCTAGAAGGAATTAGATGGAGCCGATCAGTACCTCCGATAAGGAAAAGAACTAATAAAATGGAGGAGCTCAAGAGCCACGCAGTCTTTTCCGGGAAAAAAAGGTAGAGTTTAAGATTAGCTAATCACACACTAAATTTCTATAGATCCCTGTAATGGTGCAAATCGTCGTCATCGTCGTCGTGGTCATTGTCAGTCGGTGCCGATGGTTGAGTTTTTGGCTCTTCTTCACTCAGAAAGCGCTGTCCAACGTTTTGGTTGGTCAAAATTGCGTGTATTTCGTCGGAACCGAAAGCAGAGTCCAGCAAAAGGACTTCTTCTCTCTCATTACTCCTTCGGCCTCGAGGGAAATATAGCAAAGTGGGATAATTTGAGATTTGAAAGTGCTCAATGAGCCCGTTATTAGACGCATTTGAGATATCCACTGATGCAAAGACGGGTGGATTGGATGAATTCTCTTTGTAGTAGCTGGCCACATCCTCGTAAAAAGAATTGTGTGGATTGTTCCAACGATCGATCCAAGGGGCATAGAAGGCTATAAAGATGTCTTGCTTCAAATTGTCGTACACAATCCGCTTGATGTTATCGGGCGTCAGCTTGACAACATCCTTGGCAGGATATAACGGTTGGACTCCGGTAGTTTTCACCAGGTATTCAATCAATTTGGCGGTGGTTCGTGGGCCGTAATAAGTTTCAATGTTCTCACCATTTGAAGAAACAAGTTTGAGAGTTGGATATCGTATCACTTGATATTTTTTCTTCAACTTAGGGTTGTCGGCACCGTTCACCTTGTAGATTCCAAGTTGAGTGTTCTCATAGAAATTTGCCAAAGGCTCAAACTCCGGATTCAGCTGATTGCAAAACGAGCAAGTGGAAGACGAGAAAAAGACAAACGAGTAGCTCTTTTGTGAGCAAAACTCTTCAAAATTTGATTCGTTGAGCTCAACCACATGGCACAGCCCAAGGACAAAAAGGAGGGTCAACAGCACCCCATGGACAATCATGGAGCGGCGGTTCTTTCGAGAGATCCTCTGCTATGCTCGGTGTTCCAATATCATTATAATAATCGTAGCGGATGAAATATTTAACTGTATCACGTGACTGATATCACATGCAAAACGATCATCAGAACGAGCAATTTTTATTTTACACAGCCGAGCAGATTGAGCATATTTTCACTATCCTGGGCTTTGCTGTAGGATGTACTGGGAATATATAAGAGGAGCATTCTCCCGATGTGCTTCAACTTATAACTCCTTATCATCTCTTCTGTTATTCGCAAAGATATATCGTCCATGCACCAAAAGTCCCCACTCCAACGGGCAACAACCCAAAGGGAATAATTCCGAACCAGTGACACTTACCCTACTCCATGCTTACCTAATACACGAGATTTTTCAAAGACCGGATTTGACAAGTGATGAAAGGATGGTAATTTTGGTGGCCCAGGGAATGCGAAAATTCAGAAATTTCTGGGTTTTTGTCTCTGCAGGGTTACCCTGTCTGTGACCGGGAGGAGGCTACGAATGAAGCTTTAGGGAGAAGCAAAATGTGGCTGTACCGCATCTGGATGTTTGCGAGAATTAGTAATTTCCGTGTCAGCTGGAGAATAGGTGGAGTATAAAAGGAGCCTTTTCTCAATTTTGTTCCGGGATTGCTTATTGTAAGGATTTGGTGATTTTTTAACTTTGTCAATTGGCAATTGGATCTGAATAATAGTGAGTTAAGTCACAATGGTCAAAGCAGTTGCAGTTCTGAGAGGAGATTCCACTGTGAGCGGAATTGTCACTTTTGAGCAGAGCTCAGAGTCGGCCTCAACCACCATCTCATGGAAGATTGCGGGAAATGACCCTAACGCATTGAGAGGTTTCCACATCCACCAGTTTGGTGACAACACGAACGGTTGTACCTCGGCCGGTCCTCACTTCAACCCTTTCGGAAAGACTCATGGTGCTCCAGAGGACGAAGTGAGACACGTTGGAGACCTTGGTAACATCACTACCGACTCTACTGGTCTCGCTGAGGGTGCCAAGCAGGACAGCCTTGTCAAGCTTCTTGGTGAGAACTCCATTCTCGGAAGAACCGTGGTGGTTCACGGTGGAACCGATGACTTGGGAAAGGGTGGCCACCCAGACTCACTTAAGACTGGTAACGCTGGAGATAGACCAGCTTGTGGTGTTATCGGTTTCGCTGCTTGAGCTTTCCCATCCATCACTTGGTGGACGAATGAAAAACAAGTTGGTTAGTATGGTTTGATACTCTTACTTTATGTCGATTTAACCTTTCTTGTGTGAAAAACTGTAGAGCTTGTTGAGTTGCCTATTTACATGTTCTATTCGCCGCTTCCATATCCAAAAGGTAGTAGCCCCCCTCCAGGACCGCTGCTGTGCCTGCTGAAATAGTCGAAGTCGATTGAAACAGCATTGGCCAGCAGAATCGCCTTCTGATCCAATGTCAAACCGTTATTCGCAACAGGGTGATAGTAATCTTCCAGTCCTTGGAAACTTAAAGGATCCATTCTCACGATATAAACACCCGTGTCAGTCAGAAACTCTCTGGCAAACCCAACAAAGTTACGTGAAACAGCACCGATGATCAATCCATTCTCGGAAACAACAGGAAACTCCCAAGATAGAAATCCGGCATCAATTGCTCCAAATTGATCAAGAACATCCCCCTCTCCAGCTTTGAACAGATTGTATCTTCTTCTCCACAGATGCCAATTCTGGACTGATTCCCCAATCAGCAGACCATCCTCATCGCCAGTGTTTCTAACTCGCGGCAGAATCGCCTTGATATGTGAATTGATGAAACTGAATGGCCTGCGAATGGTCATAAGTAAGTTTCCGTCGTTGTCGAATAGATCCACAGTGAACGGTCTGTGCAGTCTGTAAACCTGTCTCATCATCGCCTTGATGATCCCAAAATCTCGCTCCAACAGCCATCCCAACTGTCTTCCAGAAGAATCCATAAGAGAGTACCTGTTTGCTTGCTCAAATCCAAGAAATAGGTTCATGTATTCAATTTGTCTCTGTATCACTAGCGTAGGCTGGGACAGAATGTCGGCAAGAGGATCTGAATGACTAATGATTCCGCCGGGATTCGAAGTATAAACAGATTTAGTTTCATATTCTGGTGATTGTTCAAATGCAATCTCATTTGCAATGCGGGTCCGTCTTGCCTTTCTCTGGGCTCTTCCAATATCATAATTCAATGGAGAGTACTGTCTGCTTGCCACAGTGCCTCTTGGTGCCTGAGCCCAGCACGCAAAAGACGGTTTTGGATACAAGCTACTCGCAATAACACGTCTGGGTAGATTTCGCAGTCCTCGAACTCCTTTCAACATGACACACACAATTCAATCAAATTGTCAATAAAAAATGGTTTCTTTCTTGTTTCTCACCACTTACTTATCTTCATAATAATATAGAAAGGCAAATACCTACTTGAGGGCTGTGCAAACTAGATGTTCAGGGTTCCCCCACGACTCTTTTTTTTCGACTAGTATTAGGTTATCAAAATTTTTCAGTGTTTGAGTGATGATGTCGATTTGTTCGATGTAAGAAATAGCAGAGTCTGCTTAGATTAGCGGACTTTTTCAAAGATGCGCACGTTCCAGCTGAATCTCGCAAGACAGATCCACACAGTTCCCAGACTTCCGTTGGGAAAACAATGGTCGATAAACGGAATAAAGGGACTAATGTCTCCACAGCAGTTTAAGACTGGTTGGACTGACTACCAAAAGTATCTGACATCCAATCTCACCATGAGCACAATAGGGACTGAATTTGAAACCAGGTCTCCACTCTCGATTGTTCTGAGCACCGCAAGAAAACAAAATCTGTCTCCTATATTCCACTATGCATCTCAATCACATAACAACCATCTCTTTTTCGAACAGCTGAAAGAAAGCAGTACGCTTGACCCATCAAAAATAAGGCCACAACTTTTATCGTTGATTGAGAAGACGTTTGGATCATTAAACGATTTCGAAAACGAGTTTTTATTCAAAGCTGATTCTTTGTCTGGAAACGGCTGGCTGTTTCTGGTGGAAACTGAGGATAAATCACTGAAAATTATCACTTGCCACAACGATGGAACCCCATATCTTTACAGCAGAAACCAATCTCTTGACCTCAATGGTGCCATCGATCTACAAGACTACGAAGTGCTGATATCCAACAAGGAGAAAATCAGTCGCGGAGAGAAGGATTATTCATTACCCCTTCTCGTCTGCAATGTTTGGGAGCATGCTTACATTGAGGACTACGGTGTAAATGGAAAAGCCGACTACCTAGAGAAATTTTGGAAATGTATAGATTGGGAGGTGATCAACAAAAGACTGTTTG
This sequence comes from Ogataea ortonii, assembly GCA_030561785.1. NCBI lineage: Eukaryota > Fungi > Ascomycota > Pichiomycetes > Pichiales > Pichiaceae > Ogataea > Ogataea ortonii. The sequence goes on from JAKTYE010000010.1 coordinate 155,258, forward strand.
TCAACGTTGGTGCCTAGGTTGGTTGAGGCGATACATTACATATTGTACATAGATGACTGATCAAATACTGATCGAATCATTTTCGAGCTCGTAGTCGTCATAATCGCCGCAAAATAGTAGCATCTCACTGAGAAACTCATCATTAAAAAGGTCAGCTTTTGACAGTGAAGATATCAAATTGATGTTGAAATGACTAAGGGCGAGGTTCCTTTTGATCAGGTTTCGACATTTCTGTTTGAAAAGCTCATAATTGGGAATTTGCTCGCTTTCTCTGATGTGGTTTTGGAATTTGAAGTCCTTGTTATGCTCTACGATGTGAAGATCTTCTTGCGTTAGCTTTCTCAGTTCTGATAGGTTGTCCCGAAGTTTCTTGGTCTCTTCAGCTATTTGGGAGTCGAGTTGATCTTTCGTTTGTGAGAGCTTCATGTACTCTGTATTTTTGGAGTCCTTTTCCGCGATCAACTTCAAGAACCTTTCTTCATTGACTCCTTCACCATCTCCGTGTATGGCTTTGAGTGTAGGATATGTAATCATGTGTTGTTCAATAATTTTCAATCGTATATTGAGCATTTGTTCTAAGAACTCATTGAGTTCTTCATCCGGATCCTGAGTTTCAAGTAGGTGCTGCGCTCCCGACATCTTGAGAATCTGCAAATGTAATAGTGATAAATTGGCGTCTTGCATGTTTTCTAAGGCCACATCGTGTTCTTTCTGTCTTGTTTCATCGGGCTCTTTACTTAATCTAGACTCTGTTGCTGATATCAATAGCTGATCCAAGGTTGCAACCAGCCGTCTATACGCCTCAGAATGTTCCTCTTCTAGAGAAACAGTGCCATGGCTTTCTGCGACAGATTGACTCATCTCCCGTCAGCAGTTGAGCTTTATTCTTCTGATCGGAGCTGTTATAAAAACACTAGTTGTTATGGATTACGATAATCGCGTTTTGAAGGTGTGCGAAAAAATCAAAAGTTCTTAATTTTGTGAGAGGACTCTTCTTTGCAAGTGGAAAAACACCCAAAAACCATCAAGCACGTCAAATGTCTGAGGAAACATCATCAAGGAAGTTCCAGTTTCCTTCAATCTACAGTTTTCCTCCCTTTTTCACTAAACAGCCCAACCTTCAGACCTACGAAACTCAAGTCAGCCATTGGATCAATATTCTGCTTGAGTACTGCAGATCCAAACGAATATGGATTCTGTCACTGAACGGAAAGCCAATGATAAACTCAGAAGCTGATCCAAGTGACGGCGTGCCAGAGACAGAACCAGAAGCTGATGAGGACTACGTGGAGGTCGATGACAGCTCCATTTTTACAAACACAGCGATAGACAGAGCAATAAAGAACGACTTCATACTAGATATTTACAAGCAGATGGTCAAAGAAGGAAAGGCCGACTGGGTTGACTCGAAAAATCACAAACTGGGGTTGCTGGTGTATTGGCACAGTCTTGAAGAGTGGGCCGATATATTATCAGACTGGGTATGTTTGATCCTTTTTTTGCAGCAACTGGGAATTTTACTAACAATTTTTTGCTTATTAGGTTGAGAATACTGGACAAGGAAATACAGTTTTCACGCTATATGAGTTACGAAAGAGCGATCTGACTCGCAACCAGGAATTTTACAACATCAGTGAAGTTCTTCTTGTGAAGATTCTTGCAGTGCTTGTGAAAACCAATAGGGCACAAATTCTTAAGGGTGAAGATGATGTCATTGCTGGTGTCAAGTTCAGCGGATGAGCCATTTCCCGCATATTACTCTCTGCTGCAAACAACAACTCCCGTCAAGGCATCTTGATACCTGCACTGCCTTGAACCAAAGGCTCCTATTTTTTTCGCGTTTTCCGCAACGGTGTGTAAAGAAATGCACTTCACGAGGATTTTTTTAGGGGTTTCAAAAAATTTTATTTTCTCTCTCTCCCCTACTCTCTCCCCTTAATCAACTTTATTGGGGGATTATCCAACGTTGAAACTCTTGGCAGCAAGCAAAGTATCGAAAAGCTCAAAAGGTTGAAAAATGAGATTTGTTGTTGTGTCAGGTGGTGTCATCTCCGGTATTGGTAAGGGTGTCCTGGCCTCTTCCACAGGAATGTTACTCAAAACCCTCGGTTTGAGAGTGACATCAATCAAAATTGACCCATATTTGAATATCGACGCAGGTACTATGTCTCCTCTGGAACATGGAGAGTGTTTTGTTCTGGACGACGGAGGAGAAGTTGACCTGGATCTTGGTAACTACGAGAGATATCTCGGTATCTCCTTGACTAGGGACCATAATATTACAACAGGTAAAATCTACTCCACAGTTATAGAAAAGGAGAGAAAAGGTGATTATTTGGGTAAAACAGTTCAGGTTGTTCCCCATATCACCAACACCATCCAGGATTGGATCGAAAGAGTTGCAAGAATCCCAGTGGACGATTCAGGCCTCGAACCAGACGTGTGTATCATTGAGCTTGGTGGTACTGTCGGTGATATAGAGTCTGCTCCTTTCGTTGAGGCTCTCAGACAGTTCCAGTTCAGAGTCGGACACGAGAATTTTGCCCTTATTCACGTTTCGCTTGTCCCTGTGATCCATGGTGAGCAAAAGACTAAGCCCACCCAAGCTGCTATCAAAGATTTGAGGTCTTTGGGGCTTTCACCAGATATGATTGGTTGTAGATGTGCCTCCGAGCTGGAGAAACCAACCATCGACAAAATTGCAATGTTCTGTCATGTTGGTCCCGAACAGGTCTTGGCGATCCACGACGTGAACTCCACGTATCACGTTCCTCTTCTCTTGAAAGAACAGAAGATGATCAACTATTTGAGCAAAAGATTGCATCTGGATGCGTCCACCATTCCTCCTCATATGGCCTCAAAGGGTGAGGAACTATACAGCAAGTGGGTGAGTCTGACTACTCAGCACGATAGATCTTACGAGAAGGTCACAATCGCCATTGTTGGTAAATACACCAATTTACACGATTCATATCTATCTGTCATCAAATCGCTTGAACACAGTGCTATGAGATGTTCAAGACGTTTGGAGATAGTTTGGGTCGAGTCCACTGATCTTGAACCTGAGACAGAAAGCATCAATAAAGCTAACTTTCACAGTGCTTGGCAGTTGGTTTGCAAGGCAGATGGAATTCTTGTCCCTGGAGGTTTTGGAACAAGAGGTATTGAAGGAATGATTTCCGCTGCGAAATGGGCCAGAGAGAATAAGATTCCTTATCTAGGTGTCTGTTTGGGCCTCCAAGTTGCGGTGATCGAGTTTGTCAGAAACGTTTTGAACGTGAAAGATGCTTCTTCTCAAGAATTTATTTCTGATCTAGAAGACGAGAAGTCTGCTGTCATCTACATGCCTGAAATTGACAAAGAAAAGATGGGTGGTACCATGAGATTGGGTTTGAGGCCAACTTGTTTCCAGTCATCCACTGAGGATTCTGTCATACGTAAGTTGTATGGTGACGCTGACTCGGTCCTTGAAAGACACAGACACAGATACGAAGTGAACCCTAGGTTTGTTGATGAGATTGAGAGTCACGGATTGAGATTCGTCGGAAAAGACGAAAACTCGGAAAGAATGGAGATTTTCGAGCTCGATGACCATCCGTTCTATGTGGCCACCCAATATCATCCGGAATATATTTCGAAGGTGCTGGATCCTTCCAGACCATTCCTGGGATTGGTTGCAGCTTCTTCGGGAATTCTAGATTCTATTCTGGCTCAAGATTTGAAGAAAACCTCGAACGACTTTTAGATATCAATTATATCTGCTCACTAATGATGACATTTCTTAAAACTTTAAACGATTTTCTTCCGTTGACAGTGCTCTGTTTTGCTGTCACTTGGATCATTCAAAAGTTATTTCTCCCCATTTCTTCGCATCCTTCAACTTGCTCATATTATATTTAAGTTATATTAAAATACAACTTGGCATGACCTACAGGAATAAATGGCAATTAGATAAAATTGTAACCAAGAAAAAGCGAAAGATACCTTGTTTATATCAGTTCCAACATTCGAAACCGCATGCTTCACTGATTATCGAAACCTTGAACTTCCCCTGCACCAAAACAAAAAAAGACTCTTTGCATTCATGATGACACGGATTTTGATGTCCAGAACAAAGAATTCATAGATGAAACGAGGAGATGACTATGAGTATGTAAATTAATGTCCGAGTTCACTTGTGAAAGACAAAATGTAGGTGACCATGGAAATACCGAAGCTCGTTTTGCCACACTATCAAATCGAGCAGCGTCCGACCGAATTTTAAGCTTTGCTGGCCAACTTTAAAGCACCAGAAAGGAAAAAGCTCGAAATCACAGGAATCGTAAGGTTGTCATCCCAATTGAAAATGTCAACAGCCTCACTGACAGCTGCAATTAGGCCACTCAAAATAGAGAGAAGATGCAGATTTAAAAAGCTGCTAGCAGGCTGCCATTCAAACTCGGAGTGCACGTTCACTTCCGGATATTGTGGAACAAAGTAACCATAGAAAATGTAGGAAGACAACGCTCCAGTGACGAATGCCGCTATTGATCCAGCTAAAGACTTGTTTCGGGCTAACTTCGGCGTGAGGTGTCCAAATGCTCTACCAAATGTAGAAGCAGCGGTGTCTGACCAACTGAGTAGCAGAACGGCCATAACAGAAATATCTTTCTTGTGAAACAAAAACACAATGGTCAACCCAAGAAGATACCAGATGACACCGTTGTAAGTGTTAACCTCCTTCTCCCTCATGAGGAACCCAAGAGTTTTGCAGTAGGCTTGATTGAATTTCGGGAGCTTGAATCGCAGGAAATCTAGCGAAATCACGGAAATAAATCCTGTAGCTAGTGGCTTCACTAGCTGTGGCGTTTGAACATTGATAGTGTATAAATAGAGAGTGATGAAACCAATTGAAACATGAAAAAGCTTTCTTGGAACTTCGTGTTTATGTATCAGATATCTGAAATGCTTGTGGGTGTCTAAAAGTAAATCTGCGGTGCTTGTGCTATTGGCGATCTGTCTCAAGTTTGGATACAGCAATGTGTGTGTCTTGTCGATGTTCTCTGACTCAGTGGAAACCGAAGACGATTCCTCCACGTTTAAATCGCTCAAATCAGACTCCAGCTCAGTCTCATCACCGTCATCCACATGGCTACCATTGGAATTATTGTCTAAGATAAAGTCTGGATCCTCCTCTTCGTTATATGAGTCATTGGTCAAATCAATCTCAATCTTTGGTGTGTCTTTTTCATCACCGTAATTCGTCTCTTTGGCATTTGAGAATCCGGAACCTTTGCCGGACCGAGCACGAGACATAGTATTCTAAATACAGTTCCAGCCACAGTCAAAAAGGAGTCGTATAATGTCCCACGGAATACTTCTTGATATCTCCACTGTTGGCTCTTCAAACCTATAATCACAATTTTGCTATCTGAGTCTTGACAAACAAACGTTTATCTCTTTGCTTTGTTTTCTGTCTTGTTCTCAACTGTGGACAAAAAAAAAGAAGGCAGATAGTTCACCCGCTGCCAGTAATGACAGCTAAAAAAATATTTCCAACGGCTGCTGCTTATGTCACAATAAAATCGACCCGGATGGTGTATGTACAACCTGTTTATGTAGAGTTTTTATTCATTAAATCGTTATCCATGATGATCATGTACAGTACTATGGGAGAAACAAAAAATTGATTGCAAATCTGGTGTTAGAAATTTAGAGCTCAAGAGTTTCCTCCGAAACCATTCCGTATAATTCTGCAACCAATGCAAGGAGGGTGTCCAGTTCGTTGGTGATAGAATTGGTCACCAAATTATAAGTGTAGAGCAAAACAAAATCTTCATCTGATAAAACCTGTTTTTCAAAATTCCCTCTGACCCTGATTTGACTTAATTTCACCAACATTCTCTCTTTGGAGTGTTCTGTAGAAGCCGGCTTGTTTGCTAACGGAAATCCAAGCTTCATTGCTGATGCCAGCATGTAGAATATTAAAAACACACGGTTCTCAAGCTCTGACATCTCTTCATGCAAGCTTTGCAATACCAAATGTTCGTTAAAAGTCAGTGTCTTGTCCATCTCGATAATAGAATTCAAGTTCTCAAATGCATCAATTATTTTTGAAGTCGATTTCAACAAATTATCATAAATTGTTTTCGGAAAAGGTCCTTTCAATCTCACTTCCATTGGAGCTTGTTTAAGCAAAGTTTCCAGTTCAGCCATTATTATATGGATCGTTTTTCGATCTCTAATTCCTATCAATTGATAACTGTTATCAGACTGTATTTCATAAGCCAATGGGCCACTGTGCCAAACAATTCCCATTCTAAGCCAAAGAACAGAAAGGCCCCGTCTAATTCTGCTTCTAGCAGAGTTCGGAAACAATGTCATCGTCACTATAACAGCCCATAAAACACCGAATGAAACTCCTGCAAATCTATGAAATGCAATTTCAAAAATAATAGGATGATCACCTCCTTCATCATCATAACCCGGTAAGACGTCAATGACCTTTTTCGACATTGTGTACGAGTAAAGGACAGTCAAATTGTATGTTAATAATATGAAGCGGCCAAAAGCATTGTTCTGAGACCAATTCAGAATGATATAAAAGCAGGGAATAGTGAACACAAATCCTGCTAATGCCAGCAGAATTGTATTCGGGTAAAATGCACTCCACACCAAATAAGCCACGGCAGCTCCTAGAAAAGTTCCCAGAAATCTCCACTTTATTGTCATTGTAGTTCCTCCAACTGATTTGTTCATGATGATGCAAAATGTCACTAGAGCCCACTCACCTCTCCAATCATCAAAAAAGTCCTTAGTCTTGTCAATGTAAGCAAAAATTGCAATGAACATAGATCCTATGCCCACACGCAGTCCAAACTGTACATCCACAGTTTTGAATACTCTCATCAGTTTCCAAATCCGGTAGCTGAAACTTAATTTGTTATCTGCGGGAGCTGACCTTCCCTGCATTCTCACCAATAAATCATTGAATGTCTGTCTATCGTTTGCAACTTGCAAATCATGCTCAGCATTTCTGTTCCAAAATCGGATAAAACTATAGCTTTTCTCAACTGACTGTTGATCTTGATTCAACAAGCCTATATCTTCCAAGGCCCTTAGATACTCACCCAATTCTCCCGAGAATTCGATCAACAAAAATGAGAAGTTACCGCAGGAGGCGGCAACTTCCTCCTGGTCAACTTTGCTTCTAAAGTCCGTGTCATTTTTGAAAAGATCTTGACCATAAAGTTTTTTGATAGCCTTAGTCTGATTCTCTGAGAAGAGTTCTCTTGCAAGGTTAAGGCTTTCCTTGTACTGACTAGTTTCTGTAGCAATCTTGTAGTCCTTGTGGAGCGGAATTCCACTCAAAATTTGTCTCAATGTAAAAGAAAACGATTTCAAGGAAGGTCCCAAGTAATAGACAAAGATGTCAAACAACTCTTTTGAATCAATTGCAATCACTCTGTCATAACTGGAATCATCTTCAGTTTCCTCAATTGTCTGATGAGATGTATCAAAATCACGAAAGACATTTGATCCATCACTTTCCAAAGATGATGTTTCATGAATTCCAGCAGAATGAGGAGTACCTTGGTTCAACAGCTCCCATTTGAACTCTACGGATCTTTTCAAACCAGCAATTATCATAAACAGTTTATTGCACGAATCCACAAGTTCACCAAGAAGATGGTACTCCTTTTCTCTTCCCCCAATGTAAAATTCGTACTTGGCCTCCTCATAATATTGCTTTATGTCTTTCAGATTATTCTTTAACGTCTCTACTTGCTTCGCTATTTCAAGAGAATCGACGTTTTCAAATTTGAGAAAGCTTTTTGAGAGTTTTTGAAGCAGTGCTGACAAAATATCAGCATTTTCATTCAATAGACTTTTCAGCTTTGATTCAGCAGTAGTTGGCCACAACAAATAGCAAAAGCTTGCGGAGATCGAACAGCCCAGACAGGCAATCAGAAATATTGAGCCAATTTTGCTCCACGGCACAACACTTCCGTCCCGACTTCCTTCTTTTATCACACAAGATATGATCACTATAGCACTCAGTGAACAGGCGGTGTTGAACGTTTGTTTATTCACCCATTGTTTGGTCAGGGATATAAGTCCAAGAATTGAGCAGCTGGATATAAGATTGATCCCATAACCAATCTCGGGGCTATCTAGATCGTAAAATTTGACAGCTGATGACATTAGAAGAACAGAAACTGAGAATGCAAATCCAAGTGACAGTAGCACAAACATCAGTGATTGAATCATGGAGCCTTTTGTTCTGGAAGGGTGGAAATAAACAACAATAGTACATACCAAATGCTTCGAGTCACTTGAGCCTAGTAGATTCGATATAGTGGTGGAATAAACAGCCAATGACGCCACAAAGTATGCAAGTGATGCTTTTAAAACACCTTTTGTTATCTCTGAGTGTAGCAGAGTTTGAAATTGTCTGATAAAGCTAACTGTTCCAACATCAGAGTCTCGTGAGAGTCGATCTTCATTGAAATACTCCTCCATGTCCTGTTCATCTTGTGTTTGATCCCAAAAAGAATATGTTCTCTGTACTTTTTTCCCCGTATTGGCCATTATCACTGAGCTTTTTCTGTGTAGGTTCAGTCTGCTGGTAGTCGAGTCCTTATTCTGCAAACCAGGTATCCCTGTATCACTGGTGTCTGTTTCTTCTCGTTCTTCGGCCACAAAGGGAAACATGATATTTCCATCTCCATTTGCGTACGTTGAGTTTAGATAATCATAATTGCTGCTCATGTTGCAAAGAGCCGCTCACAGGTATTACCAGCCAAGCCGAGACGTTGCTTTAATCAGAGTCAATAAATATATAGGCAGATAAGAAAATCTAATCATAGGGAAAAAAATCTGCGCCTTCTTTCTGAGCAGGAGATTACTTTTACCACATAAGAAAGAGAAAGTCTCTGTCTTGACTATTTATATGCTATTTACACAATCTTCGTTAATCATTCCACATACTCCAGGCCAACAACATCTCGGAAAATTTGCTCACAAGGAACTGTGGCATTCATTCGGGCACAGAGAAGATAGGCACCACTCAATTTTCTGTGCAAGCTGTATGTTTCTTCAGGAGGTGGGGTCAATCTCTCGTTCAGCATCAATTTGATGTTTCCTCGCACACGGTCGGTGACATTTTGATTAGTGAAGTCGTAGGTTTGTCCTCCGTTGATATCAGGGCTAAAAGGCTCTCCTAGAGCCATTAGTGAGTCAATATGAGCGTTTTTCATACTATCAGTTTCTAGTCCAGTCAAAAACCCAAGCTTCTCAGAGTAATAATATGCTTTCTCACGGTCTTTTAAAACAGCAGCCCTCAGACAGTTCAAATAGAGCTTTATGAACTCGCGTCTGAAACCTCGACAGGCTCCAAAGTCCAATAGCTCTATTTTCTTAGTAGCTGAATTGTACAGAAAATTGGCCCAGTTAGGGTCAGTTTGCATGAATCCAAACTTAGCAATCTCCGTAAGACAAAGTCTCATCACATTCGAAGCAATCCAATTTTTTGTGTCCTGGTCCCAATTACCTTTCACAATTTCTTTGCCCTTCATCAGTTCCATAGTAAGAATATGTTCATCACTAAGCTCGTGGTAAACCTTTGGAACTACAAACACTGGATCATCCTTCAGCAGTTCGCAGAATCGCACCAGGTTCTGTGCCTCTCTCAAATAATCACATTCCCATTTCAGCTCAACCCTGGCATTAGCAACACTTTTGTCAAGGAAAAGCCCAGGAGGAAGTAATCTGGACGCAGTCAGCAATGAAAGAATGTTATCGAGATCAGAGTCAATACTATCAGCTACCCCTGGATACTGGACCTTGACAACCACTTCTTCATAACCATTTTTGGTGACAGCCTTATGGACTTGACCAATGGATGCAGCAGCAATTGGAACGTCGTCAAAAGAGGCAAAAAGCCGTTCCCTCCAACCGTCACCCAACTCAAAAGATATCACCTTTTCCAGTTGGCTAGCTGGCATGTAATGCGCGCTGTTTTGGACTCTCAACAAAATCTGTTGAATCTCAGGAGGAAGAACAGCAGAATCTTGGAATGAAAGCATCTGGCCAATCTTCAAGGCAGCCCCCCTCATTCTGCTGAACTTTTTGGCAATTCTCTCGATATTTCTATGAGACATGATCAATGAACTCATGGAGGGCGACGAGCCCTTCTTTGCATAATGCTCAGCACTTTCCTTTAGAATATTCAGTCCCACTCCTGCGGCCAATGTTCCATAATGAAACAACCTTGACAAACGAGAACTCGGAACAGCAGATTGAGACATCTCAAATTCTGGCTTGTCTGGCTCCCCGACTATCCTGTCCTTTGTGGAGCCTTTGTCCTCGTTGAGCAGAAATCTGAATGTTCCAAACTCTCTCTTGTTGCTGATATCAGTCTTAGGTTTCCTTGGTCTTTTCTTGGAAGTCAGCACATCGTTCTTCGAATCCTCTGAATGCTTTACACTCGACGATTTTTCTCTAGCAGCCTGGAATATATCTGATTCGTCATATGATTGCTTCTCATCACCCCCATTTCCCTTCACTACTTCGGATTTGAGTCTCGCTTGTGCGTATAGCTGGTCATTTCCAGCCAAATTGGACAAAATAGAGCAGTTTGATTGTACGATCTTGTAAGTCTCTCTCAACACTTTTGTCCCCCCTGAAACCACCGAGTACAAATGAAAGACTCGCTCGGTACTCATGATCCCTCAATTGAGTTACTTTCTGCTCAACAAGATGACTACTCTGTTGAACTAAGAAGGAGCAACTTTTTATTCACCATATCGATCCACTTTCTCCTACCTGTTTTTTTCTAGCGCGAGACACTATTAAAAAATACACAGGTACTGTACTCCATAGAAACGGCGAACTCTAAAGGTCCACCTGATTGTTACCCGGATACAGTACGATAATTTGACAAAGATAAAGATTGAAAGTATGGGCAGTGTGCCAGGAATTTTAGAGGTCGACTTGTTATAATGAAAAGTCCATGTTATGGATGGTCAACTTCTACTTGAGGAAAACAGAAACATACCAACTATGTGATTTATATTTGCTGCACCGTTTCGTCCGTGAATTGGCAATTCCCAAGAGCAGTGCAAACAAGGTACAGTATCTGCTCGAGTGGACAGTATTATGTAACTTTCTAGTAATCAAAATATTTTGTATGCAGACGCACAAATTTTTTAGGTGTGATGGAGCTGGTTGTTATATGATTCAGTCTTGAAAATATCTTGTAACTAACTTTGTCATAAACGGCGGAAATCCAGAAGATGGGAGATACAGAAAGACGGAAGAAAAGATCCAAGGTATTGGAAAGCTCGGTGCCAGAACATGTAGCCGAGAAAGCTGAGGAAGAACTCAGGAAGTTTCCTCATCCTGTAGAACAAGAGCAACTAGATGTTCATGATGGAGGCGAATTCAATGTTTTAAAACGTAACAAAACAACTGCCAAGTATGCTCAAAAGCTAGAAAATGCTGAGCAAAATCCATTCACCGGGAGAAAATTCACTCAGAAGTACTTTGATATTTTGAAGGTTAGACGAAATCTCCCGGTCCATTCCCAGAGAGAAGAGTTTTTGAAAATCTTCCAAAACACCCAGATTATGGTTTTTGTTGGTGAAACTGGTTCCGGTAAGACAACTCAAATTCCACAGTTTGTTCTCTACGATGACATGCCACATCTCAGAGGTACGCAAGTGGCCTGTACACAGCCTAGAAGAGTGGCTGCTATGTCTGTGGCTGCGAGAGTTGCAGACGAGATGGATGTGGAGCTAGGAGAGGAAGTTGGTTACAGCATAAGATTTGAAAATAAGACATCGAACAAGACAATCCTTAAATACATGACTGATGGTATGTTATTGAGAGAAGCAATGGAAGATCATGATCTGACCAGGTATTCCTGTATCATTCTTGATGAGGCACACGAACGTACGCTGGCCACAGATATCTTGATGGGTTTAATCAAACAAGTTAGTGTTAGAAGACCTGATCTGAAAATAATTGTGATGAGTGCTACTTTAGATGCAGAAAAGTTCCAATCGTACTTCAACAATGCCCCATTGTTGGCTGTTGCTGGTCGTACTTTCCCTGTTGAAATATATTACACGCCTGAGTTCCAAAGAGACTACTTGGATGCCGCTATAAGAACAGTTCTACAAATCCACGCTACTGAAGAAAAAGGTGACGTTCTACTATTTTTGACTGGTGAAGAAGAAATTGAAGACGCTTGCAGAAAGATATCTTTGGAAGGTGACCTTTTGATCCGTGAAGAAGGTTGCGGACCACTCTCTGTGTATCCATTGTATGGTTCTCTCCCTCCTCACCAGCAGCAAAAGATCTTTGATCCTGCTCCAGAACTTTTCAAACCCAATGGCAGACCAGGAAGGAAGGTTATTGTCTCCACCAACATCGCAGAAACATCTCTGACCATTGACGGTATCGTCTATGTTGTTGACACTGGTTTCTCCAAACAAAAAGTGTACAATCCAAGAGTGAGGGTTGAGTCGTTGCTTGTTTCTCCAATATCTAAAGCATCTGCCCAGCAACGTGCTGGTAGAGCTGGACGTACAAGGCCTGGTAAATGTTTCAGGTTGTACACTGAAGAAGCATTCAAACAAGAGCTTATTGAACAGAGTTATCCAGAAATATTAAGAAGCAATTTGGCCTCAACTGTGTTAGAATTGAAGAAGCTGGGGATTGATGATCTCGTTCATTTTGATTTTATGGATCCACCCGCTCCGGAAACCATGATGAGAGCTTTGGAGGAGTTAAATTATTTAGCTTGTCTGGATGACTCTGGTGATTTGACTGCTTTGGGAAGGATAGCTTTGCAATTTCCCCTTGATCCAATGCTTGCCGTTCTCCTTATTGGCTCTCCTGAATTCCAATGTTCGGAGGAAATATTGAGTATTGTTGCAATGCTTTCTGTGCCGAACGTTTTTGTGAGACCTTCTGGTGCCTCTGCTAAAAAGGCTGCAGATGAGGCCAAAAATCTGTTTGCACATCAGGACGGAGATCATCTAACGTTGCTGAATGTGTATCATGCATTCAAATCCGAAGAAGCGAACGAAATCGGACTTAATAAGTGGTGCAGAAACCATTACCTGTCCTACAGATCTTTGAAGTCAGCAGACAACGTTAGATGGCAGCTCTCAAGAATCATGGAAAGATATGACTTGGAGTTAGTTTCAACTGATTTTGATGACCCTTCGTACTATGTGAACATCAGAAAAGCTTTGGTTTCAGGATTTTTCATGCAAGTCGCTAAGAAGAAAAGTACAGGAAAAGGTTACATCACAGTGAAAGATAATCAGGACGTCCTTATTCATCCCTCTACAGTTCTGGCGCAACAGGACGAATGGGTTATTTACAACGAGTTCGTGCTCACTTCGAAAAACTATATTAGGACTGTCACTTCGATCAGACCTGAATGGCTTATTGAACTTGCTCCTGTTTATTACAACTTGAATCATTTCCAAAAGGGAGACGTGAAGATGAGTTTGGAAAGAGTAGAAGCGAGAGTGGAGAAATCAAAAGAGCTCAAGTCGATAAAAAAGTCGAAAAGTTCCAAAAGATGAACAGTTTGAAATTGGGCCAGTAGAAATAATAAAATATAGAGTCAATTAAAAAAATATTTTTATCTATGGATGTAGATACTCAAAAGTCAAGTTTCTAGCAACTCTCTTTGACTTCATAGACTACTCGGTTATACATTGGGTCAGATTCTGATGGAATAAAAACAGTTTATTTATACATGTATCAGTGTTGGGATTCCCTAGGCATACTCACCAAGGGACAAAACTTTTTCGATACCTCTAACAACGGTTGGAGTGTCAGGGAAAGCAAAATCCTCCAATTCCTTGGCATACGGAGTAGGAACTTCACAACCAGTGATTCTTTCGATCGGAGCATCAAGGTAATCCAAAGCTTCAGACTCCATGACCTGTGCACATATCTCTGAGCCCACACCAAAAGCAGGGAAACCAGCCTCCACAGTGATAGCATGGTTAGTCTTTTTGATGGTGTCAATAATGGCATCAACGTCCAATGGCTTGATAGATCTCAGATTCAAAACTTCACATGAAACTCCGTATTTCTCCTTCACCACCTTGGCGGCCTCCAAACAGAAGGTCAAGTTTCTGGTGTGCGAGATAATCGAAATATCGGTTCCTTCCAGTTCAATCTTGGCCTTCCCAATAGGCAGGACAAAGTCTGGAGAAAGAGCCTCCTCTGACATTGGGAAGGACTCTCCGTACAGGAGCTCATTTTCCAAGAAAACAACTGGGTTTGGGTCTCTGATAGCGGCCTTAAGCAATCCTTTAGCATCCTCTGAGGAGTATGGAGAAATCACTTTTAGGCCGGGAATTGATCCGTACCAAGCCGAATAGTCCTGGGAATGTTGAGCGGCAACACCTGCAGCAGCACCATTAGGGCCTCTGAATGTGATGTTACAAGGCTGGGTACCTCCTGACATGTAGTAAGTTTTTGCTGCCGAGTTGATAATCTGGTCGATGGACTGCATGGCAAAGTTGAAGGTCATGAACTCACAGATTGGCTTCAATCCAGACAGAGCTGCACCGACACAAAGACCAGTGAACCCCATTTCTGTGATTGGAGTGTCGACAATTCTTTTAGGACCGAATTTATCCAAGAGACCTCTCGAGATCTTGTATGCACCGTTGTACTGGGCAACCTCTTCTCCCATCAAAAACACGTCCTGGTCCCTGTCAAGCTCCTCCTGCAAAGCACTGTTCAATGCATCTCTCACAGTCATAACAGCAGGACCGGACTCAGAAGAGGCTTGTCTGACCGAATGGTTCACAGCCAATGCTCTGGCCACCGAGGACTTCAGAACAGCAGAGCTCAATTTCGCAGTCGTTGCAATCCTAGACATTCTGAAATTCGTAAGTGAAGTAATTCCGCACACAAAAACTGCGGTTTTGGGATCTTGGTGATGTTTCCAGCTCTATTTTTCCTCGGGAATCGTCCGTAAGAAACTGATACTCAACTCATCACCTTACAAAAACCTCGTTTCCCGCACTCAATGTTGTAGAGCTGCGAAAAAACCAAACTTCTCCACCGCACGGAACAACACAATCCATTGCGGTGCACGGATGTTGAAAGTTGCCAACTCTCCTCCGTTGTGCGG
The DNA here is from genome assembly GCA_030561785.1 of Ogataea ortonii. NCBI lineage: Eukaryota > Fungi > Ascomycota > Pichiomycetes > Pichiales > Pichiaceae > Ogataea > Ogataea ortonii. The sequence continues at coordinate 170,412 of JAKTYE010000010.1, forward strand.
CTCTTTTTTTTCGGGACCCGAAATGTATTACGTAGGAAAAGATATTTGGAGAAGAGACTGAGAATGAGCTACAAAGAGTTGGTCGGCCTGCTTCTCTTACTTATGGGTATCTGTTGGCCAGACCTCCAAATATGTTGGCCCATTGACCCTGGGTTGTCTTTACAACAGACACTATCACGAATGGCAGCACTGTCATACGAAGCAACGGAGAGTTCTGTTTGACGAGCCATGGAGACATTCCGTCTTCCAAAGCCAGACAGCACAGCAAATTGGTAAGCACTAGCGACCCCAGAACGACCATCGAGCCCACGTGGATGATTACGAGACACACTGTGAGGTTGTCTTGGCCGTAATACTGTAACATGTTCCCCATAATGGTTGTGGAGTATTGACACAGTTCGAACAGACATCCAAATGCCGTGAGCCAGGCGTGAAAAAAGCTAAGCAAATGAAGTCCGTTGGATTTATCATTTTGGTTCGATTTGTGTCTCACTGATCTGTACAGACTGTAAAGCGCTCCAATCACACAGAGGACAAATACTGTAAAAAGGATCCTCACTGACCATCTCCACCCATTGGTAACGTTCACTTGGCTAACCAGTTGGATAACCTGCACCACAAGCAGTGATCCCTGTGACCAGATAATTGCACAATATGTGACGGCAAAAGTGACATAGTTTGGGGCTTCTTCGTTGCCAATCAATGTGTCAACGCCGAAGAGAGAGATGATAAAACTGATGAAGCTGTGAAGAGGTGGGTCTTGACGGTAGCTTGTAAGTCTGGCGAGCGCTTCTTCGAAGGAGAGCTGCTCGACAATGTATTTGCGATCGATGCACGTAAGACAAAGGAGTGCTACAATTGGAATCATGATAAATCCAATCCCAATCATGTACTCAGCTGGAGTATGGTGAGAATCAGTAGCTATCTCCTGCAAAACTCCGACTTCAAGGTCAGAAATCACGGAGCTGTCAAACTCTTTCTGGTAAGCTTCACAGTCTTCTTTTGATACCATTTCGAGTTGGTTTAGCTCACAAATGTTCTTTCGGATCCAATTATATTTAAGCTTAGGGAGGAAAAAAGGATCCAAACAAGGGGGATCACTTTATTTTTTCGAAGCGCCTGTTTTAATCTATCAAGACGAGATTTTTCCATCTAGCAAAATCGGTAGAAGACTAGAAACACATTAGTTGTTTTATGTACTCAGTACTAGTTTTCGGTACAGATGTTGATAAACTCTTCCTCATTGATCTCTCCGTCTTCGTCGAGATCGAACTCATCGATCATGGCCCTCAGTTCATCGTCGGTCAGATTCTCTCCAAGCTCTTTGGCAACTCGTCTGAGGTTCCTCAAACTGATCTTACCTGTGTTGTCGTCATCAAAAAGTCTAAATGCTCTGCGAATCTCGTCAATTGGGTCGCGCTCGACGATCTTGCCTCCCACGTAGCTGAAGAAGTCTTTGTAGTTTATTAGCTTTCTGTTGTCGGTATCATACTCTTCGATTATATTAAGCACCTCTTTTTTGGACATATCAAACCCTAAGGCTCGTAGAGCCACCTTCAGCTCATGATAATCCAAATACCCGTCGCCATTGAGATCAAACAGAGTAAACTTTTCAGATTGGTTAGTACGTGATATGCGTGTCTGGTGTTGGATCGATACATACAGCTTCTCTAATTTCTTGCTTCTGCTCGTTGAGCAGCTCGACCTTCATCTGTCGACCACTTTTATTTATCGTTGGTCCAGAGCTCATTTCGTTCTTTGCAAACAGCAGGTATCCTAGTTTGTGCACGGTTGCAGAAAGAAAAGCACAATCTCAAAGGTTTAGAAGAAACCTTTTGATACGCGTAATTTTTGTGTAGGTTTTTCCTCCTCCAAAGACGGCTCGCGAGTTCTTCAGGAAAGATGTCTTTCATTCAAAACACTAGCTGGCGACAAAGGTCCCAACTAGTGGAGGATCAGAGAATGGCTTAGAATGGATTGTGAAGTAAACGATCAGGTTGGTCTGAAGAACAAAAGCAAAGGAACAATCAGATTCATTGGACAGACTCAGTTCCAGCCTGGAGAATGGATTGGAATTGAACTTGATGAGCCTCTTGGTAAGAACGATGGGTCAATTGAGGGTATTCGATATTTCCATTGTCATAAAGAAGATGGACTATACGGTGTATTTGTCAGGAGAACCATGCTCAGTAATGAAACCGGTTTATCAGATTCAAACGACAAACTCAAGAACATAATAAGCACACTGGAATCAAAGCTACAAAAGCTAAACCAAGATAGTGTAAACTTGAATCAACAATTAGAAAGTTTCAAGATCTCAAATGCACAACTACAGGATGCTGTTGGAGTTTTAGAGGTAAATCTGGAGCATCAAACAGTCGAAAAAGAGACTTTAGAAGGCCAAAACAAAGCTCTCAAAGAGGACCTACAGAAACTGGAAACATTGCTCAACCAAGTTAAAGGAGAACTGGAGGTCTTCAAGGAGTCAAGAGGAAATACAGAAACTGAACAAGTGAGTAAAATTGGCGCTTTTAAGGCCGAAGTCAGGACTTTGAAAACGGCCCTTGAAACACTGGAAGCTGAATCGAGTGACAATGAGCTTCTTTTAAGCAGTCGAATAGATGAATTAGAGAAACGTTTGGCAGGATTGTTAGATATCGAGTCTCGTTATTCACAATGCAGTTCTCAATTGGAAACCATGGAGAAGGCAAACCAGCAATTAAATGAACGACTGTCTAGTTTAATCCAGTCAGAAGACATGATTGATAATTTGACTGTGCAAAACATGGAGTATGCCAACAGAATCACAATCCTCGAAGCAACAATTCAAGAACTTGAGAAATTACAAGAGCTAGACAAGGATCTGGAACAGGGACATATAGAAATTGAAAACGATCTTCGCTTAGAACTCCAAAACTTGAGTGAGCAATTGAACATAAAGAGAGACGAGTTGGAGGAACTGAAAGATAGGAATGCAAAGCTCAATGAAGCAATACAGAAACTCAGCCGTCAGAAAGCTTTATCTTCCAGTTCGTTCCAGACATCAGAAGATCACGAAACTACAATCATGAATCTCAAACATCAAAACTCTCAATTGATTGCTGTTCAATCAAATTTGACCCTACAGTCATTACTTGGAGAAGTTGAAGAATCTTCGGCTATTGAATACAATGATTTTATTTCTCGATTCCCTGAGATATCTCCAAATGTGGTGCACTATTTCAAAATCATTAAATTCAAAATACTGACTCAGCGTTTTGAAAATCACTTTTTGGATCCACTTAAAAAAGAACCAAAGTCTTTCAATGATTACAGTGACCATCTAAGTCATTTACGGCATGCTCGCACTCTGGGTTGTCTCTCCATCAAGGCCGAATATCTGAAACAGATTTTCAATTATTTCGATGCCTCCATTGAAAGTATCATTGCCCCTGTGGAGCTCTACTTGGGAACTTTCAAAGAAAGGTTCGAGATCTGTGATTTTGAATTGAATTTTGAAGATGAATCGCTTTCAAATATCTATTTTCGAAACAGAGAATTCTCTTGGCAGGCTCTCAGACTCTCCCATCTGAAATTGGAGTACGCCAAAAGATATATAAGGTTGATCCAGAAAGGACAGCAGCTTATGAATCGTCAAGACCCTGTTTCTAAACTACTGGATATACTGGGTTCTTTACAGGCTACTTTATGGAGCAAAATTGAGCAACTAGAAGATCTACGAGAAAGAAATCTGGGCTTGCTTCAAGTTATCGGTGTTGATCTTAAAAATATTGATATTTTCACTGACTATCTTTCTAGCTTGTCACATAACTTAGAGAGCTCGGAAGAACCAATCTACTTGGAAAAAGAATTAGAGTCATTCAAGCCTTCTGAGCTGACTTCGTCGCTCAGCAATATTGAGTTGGAGCCGATCAAACTACCAGATACTGAACCGTGGATCTTCAGATCACTTGAAGTTACTGATTCAAGTGATACACCCAAGCCAAGTGATGATGGCATTGAAAACGACCAGAATCTTATCGATGAGCTCCATCTCAAGATTTCTGTGTTAGAGTCCAAATTACAACAACACACTGTTGATGAATTGAAACTTTTGGAGACCTCAAACGAAGTCAAAGAATTGAGAACGAAAAATGAAGCGATGAGGATAACAATAAACGAGATTGAAAGCCTACAAAAGGAAACTTCAGCCAAACTTGATGAAAGTGAACGGAAACTGAAATTCTATGGAGGTAGTGCCTCGGATACGTTAATGGAGGAGTTGCAAAACATTGAGAAGTCCCAGCTCATATACCAGATTGCCAAACTGCGGGACTTGGTTACAAGAATAGAAAGATCTAAAACAAGCCATATTTCTCAAAAGAAAAGATATGATTGGCTTGAAAAGGATATCCGTCCGAACTTCAGAAGGTTCGATGCTTTTTCAAAGCTGGATTATGATGTCTCACAGAAATCCGACAGGTTGGTAAAATTATTGTCTTTTTTTGAGGTTCCCGAAGTTTCACCAACACATGAAACCGATATCCAATACAAGACGGGTGCTATGCTGCAATATTTATTGGAACTTTAATGACTTATGAATCTTCGTTATAATACATCATATATTATTTGCTCACTTCCATGGAAAGTTTCATGGAAATGTTTGATTTGCGCTTTGGCCATTTGATTACTTTATCAATCTCAGTCTCTGGCCACCACCATTCGAGAAGCTGAAGGATGAAAGAATCAACCACCAAACAAAGAATGAAAAGCAACCCCGCCCATGGTCCACAGTTGTAGTATTTGATTATTCTTTCCACGAGATCGAGGTCTTCTGTCTCGAACACCATATCGTATACTTTCTCGGTACGTCTCGCTATGTCATTCCAATCGTACATGGTCTTTATCTCATCATGGAACCCGGAAGTATCGATTTTGTTTTCCTTTAACTTCCTTACGGCCAGATTCACAGCGTCAACTAGCGAATCCTCGTCAGGATTTGAGAAAACAGTCATTTTGCCGGGTAGGACTTCAGGAATTCCACCAACCTTTGTAGTCACGACAAGCAAGCCGCAGGAAGCAGCTTCTACTAGAGCTGTCCCGAATGCTTCTGTCAATGACGCGTGTAAATAAATATGACCTTGCACCATTACATCTCTAACCTGCTCATGTCGGATGCTTCCAATAAGTTCCACTCTATCTTGTAGTTGATACCTTTCTCTCATTTGCTCGAAATCGATGAATTTTGGACCATCTCCAGCAATGAGAAAGCTGATATCCTGGCGACTCATACACAGTCTTGGGATTATTGCGGTAAGAAGATCAGCTCCTTTGTTCTGAAAAAGTCTGGAAATGATCACCACTGTGATGCGATCGAATGAAGGTTTGACTTCAGCAGGTCTGAAATCAGAAGAAACAACAGCATTTGGAATAACACTGACCATCGAAGGATCTAAAGAAGCCCGGAGAACAGTATTTTCCTTGCATGTGTGACTCACACAAATCACATGGCCTATATCTGTGAGAGTAAACTTGAGAAGCTTGTTTCCCAGAATGGAATTCACATCTGCAAAGCCAAACAGAGAATGATCTGTGAACACCGTCTTTAGGCCCATCGTATGCGCATGAAAAATCGCTTCATGGCACATTGAGCTAAAAGTTCCATGTCCATGCACCATGTCAATTGATTCTCTTATAAAAATTTGTCTCAATATAGGAAACAGAGAGAAGACTGTGGGGAATGTTGACTGTCTATAGAGCACGAGGAACGGAATATAATAGACTTTAAGACCATTGGTAAGCATACGCACACCAGTTCTGTCTCCACGGGCGTGCGTAATCACCACTACCGAGTGCCCTCGTGCGATCAACTTCTGTGATAAATGATAAATATGAAGTTCAACCCCTCCTGGCTGCGGGTAGAAAAAGTCGGATACCATTCTTTTGTAATCAGTATTAATGGCCAAAGGTAGAACAGTAAAAAATACCTACGCTATATTATGACTTTTCATTTTGAAAAGCAATCGGTTTTTTTGTGTCTCAATTCGTCTTCTAGCCTCTAACAATCCATCTTGGTTCAAATCCTTGATTCTTCAACCGCATTTCTTCTCAAAAACGATTCTGTTCTCAATCATGGCAGTGCACAAAATTGTAAATTCTGTCTTTTAAGTGTGAAAGCACCTTCCTTTTCAGGGCTTAGCCATTAATCTTTGTGGACTGAAAGGCTGTCAGAGAACATCCACAAGAATAAATCATCTTGGAAAAGGTTGTATGCAGTTGAATGGTTAGGGAAGGAGTACACAATCAGATACCTGGAGATTCAGAGAGTTCCAGGGGTCAGGAACAGGTGGACGGCTTTGACGGTCCTTGTGAAAACCCACCTGATTACGACACACTGCAGCCCTCAACAAACCTGTTAGCAGGAACATCTACCGAGTTTGAGCAATTTGAAATAAGCGAGGATTTTCCACAAGATATCAACACTCGGGCCAGATTGAATCCACGAGAATTGTTCAACAAAGCTGGAGATTTTGCTAAAAACTTTAATGCACGGTTTTTTCGCCCCATCAACAACGCCCTGGACCCTGTTTACGAGTTCTATCGGTATCTCAACAACCGCATAGAATCATATCTTTCAAAAGTGGGTAATCCCCTAATCATCAAAAGACTCCTATACGTTCTTTTTATTGCCACTATCGTCTATGTGGTGTCCGTGACAGGAATGTATCCGGACGCTGTGGGCTCTTTTTACGGAAGCTTTTATGACATTCGTAAGCTTCATATGTTCGTTGATGACCACATTGACGTCACCAGGCTGGAAGAGAACTTGGAATATCTTTCCTCAATGCCTCATATGGCTGGCACAGCAGGAGATTTGGTGTTAGCGAGGTATGTCGAGGAGATAATGGGTGAGTCTGCTGTTCAGCTAGAGAGAGAGTCCAAACTCAAAGCTTACGTGAACTATCCCAATCAGGCTCACGTTAATCTTTTGGATCTCAATGGTGAGATTATTTATTCATGCAATCTAAAAGAGGAAATCTCAAAAAACGAGCGAGAGGTTTCCTCTAGTGATGACAGCAATATAAACCAGTTAGCATTCAATCCAGGATCAAAGAAAGGAAATGCAAAAGGACCATTAGTGTACGCAAATTATGGCGTACAGAAAGACTACAAAAAGCTCAGTGAAAAGAAAATAAGTCTAGAAAACTCCATTGTAATTGTCAAGTACGGTGGTGGTGTACCGGAATCCAAAAAGCTGAAATACGCACAAGAAGTTGGTTCCTTGGGAGTTTTGTTCATAAGTGACCCGGATTCTTCCTCTGCTTACACAATGGAATCAATTCAAAAAGAGCCTGTTGGCTCTTCTGAAAACTTTTCGGGAAACTTGGTGAGTCCAGGAGACGGTGCAGCTGACAACATCCCAGATCATTTCGATCTCAACATAATGTGGGACTCCACAGACGCAACACCTAAAATACCAAGCATACCCATATCTTGGAAAGATTTTAAAAACATCATGGATAGATTAAAGAACAATGGGGAAAGATTTGAAGAGTGGGATCTCCAGTTAAAAGACAGCAAAGTTGAAATTTGGACTGGTTCAAATGATTTTATTATTGACTTATCCAATGATGTGACTGAAAGAATGAATAAGGAGATCTGGAACGTTGTTGGAAAAATTCCTGGTTTAGAGCAGGACAACTTGGCATTAATAGTGGGGGCCTCTAGAGATTCCGTTTGTTACGGCACTGTCTCTAATAGCGGCACCAGTATCTTGTTAGAGCTAGTTAAACTGTTTTCCAACATGGCTTATACACTGAAGTGGAAACCACTTCGATCCATTCACTTTGTTTCATTCTCTGGAACAGATTACAATCAGGCAGGAGCAACGTATTATGCTGTATCCAGGAGGGAAAATTTGCAAAAACAGGGGTTTGCATATATTGACTTGAGTGATGCAGTGTCAGGTCCAGATCTCGAGTTAGCTGCAGATCCAATATTGTATTCCCTCATCAAGGAGAGTCTTGGACAAGTGGCTGATCCTCATACTAACCAATCGCTCAGCAACAGCTGGGACCAGAAGTTTCAGTATCCTGATGATGGAACTAGGAATTACATTCCTTTCGCAGCTCATTTTGGCATACCATCACTGGAGTTTAAGTTCACAAATAAGGACAAAAAGGGAAAATACCCAAAAAACAGTTGCTTAGATACTTTTGAGAATTTCAGAAGTTCAAATATAGACACTGACATGAAACACCACCGTGCTTTGACCCAATTATTGGCCAAAGTAATACTTCAGCTAACAGAAAGACCAATCATCCCATATGATATTTTTTCTTTGGTTTCAAGCATCAACAAGAACGCAAAAGATTTAAGAACCTATGCTGAACAGAGAACTAATGAACAGGGGATTGAAAAACAGCTTGATTTCACCTCGTTCGAAACTTCACTTGTGAAATTCAAAAATATAGGCAGAGAGCAACAGTCTTTTATACAGACTTGGACAGAAATAGTCGATGCTGACCAAGGGTCAGAGCCCAATTTGCTTGCAGTAAACAGATGGGATTGGAATGCAAAATTGGTACTCTTGGACAAAATTTTGCAATCCACCACTGGTATCTACAAAAGACCCTGGTATCGAAATGTTCTTTTTGGAAAGCAGATGACCTATTCTGAGGAACAAAGCCAACACGACTCGTTCCCAGGTATCAGAGATGCAATTGATGCGGGCGACTGGGAAAAAGCCAAGGAACAACTATCTATCGTTGGCGAACTAATGAATCAATGTTTGCAGTTGTTTCAACTGGCATAATTTATACTTGACAAAGGAGTGGGCTGCTGAGAATTTCATATGCAGATCTCGGATGTTCTGTCTTATATAAAATTTAAACATACTGTCGCTTCTATTAGCTGACATCCTCTAATACTTTGCCAACTAACTCTTTTGTGTCCTCGAGTAATTTCAGGAAATCGCTATCTGGCTTGAAAATATCACTTCTGGACAAGTGGCTTGCCAGAGCTACAACTTGTTGAATGAACTTGAATTCTTTCACCAGCTCACCAGTTGGCTTTTCATGAACAAATTTGAATGTATCTTGAACTGCTGTCATCGCCTTGTTTGTATCCAGGTCAACTAAGTAAGCCTCAAAAAACTGCTGCGATATTATTCCCAGAATCACGTTGGGCAATGAGTTTTTAAACGGAATTTCAGTTGCTAATTTCCTCCAACTCCTATTGTCTCTTTGGAATTTGTCTAAATCGTCTTGATTTGAAAGCTCCAAAGCAATCAAATTGCTGCTAATCAATTCACAGGCTCCATTGCTTAGTTGGACAAAGAGTGACCTAAACTGCAACAATGGCTTGTGTATCTTGTAAATATAATTGACCGGGTATAAATTTTTCAAATGGACAAGTGATAGGATCTTGCTAATAAAAATAGCAGCATTCCGGTAATCTTTGTTACTTGTCCTAATGTCTGAGGGATGCAGGATCTCAGAAGCTTTAATGTTTGGGAACCTTTTGAAAAAGAGAAGAAGAAGGAAAAGAACATCAACATTGGACGATTTTGCCACAATATCTAAAGCTTGTCCCCATTTTGTGAGTTTGTAATCATTTTCTGAAATGAATCCATATACGAGCAATGTTCTCACGAGCGCTGTTGAAATAAGCTCATAGTTCGTGGACAGCTTTATATCTTCGTCGACACTTTGTTTCCCCTTCGTTAAAACGTTGTCAGCAAGAAACTCGTTGGTCAAACTGGACAAAAGTGTTGTAAGCTGGAATGATCTTGCAGTAGTATGTCTTATAACAATTGGCTTGAGCTTCAGGTAGAGCGGAGGAGTTAATCTTTGTGCAAGCTCAAAACTCTCGTCACCATTGAAATACGTCGTCAGTTTAAGCTTCTTGAACTGATAGTATCTGTTTAGTGAGTTGGCTAATAGATTGAGGGCTTTACCCTTCAATTCCAATGACTCATCTTCGGTGATTAACCGTTCGTAAAGAGGGGTGATTGTCATGTCTAATGGCAATCTTTCTACCTGATTCCCATGAATCAAGGTTTCACAGAGCTCAAAAACTGTCAACCCAATGGATTGATAGAAGAATAGTTCATCAGGCAATCTCTGGCCAATAAAATCATGTAAGTCATCAGGAACTCTTTCTGATGATTCTTTGGGAGTGGCTTCCTTAATAGAACTCGATTCTGTTGAGGAGGACGTGGTTGGAGTGCTGGGAACAACGGTTGAAAGGAATGATGTCTCAGAATCCAACTGATCGACCTCTGTTCTGCCATTTGCTTTCAAAATTGGCATGTAATCCAGAGATGCACATCCTTTTTGGAAAATTTCCATGTAATGTGGAGATGTGTTTGTCAAATTTAACAGAGTATTATAAATGGAGCCATTGTTAAGAACAAACTCGTGCAGGGAGGGAAAGGATGGTAGTGAGGCAATATGAGGAAAGATGTTCAAGCTGATCGGTTGAAAACCATTGCCTGTGCACATTGCAATGTCTCTAAACTGTCTAGAGTTCAAGTTCAATCTTCTTCGAATATTGGCTCTGTCCAAGTATTTGAATTGTTTACTTTCAAACTCCATACTCAAAATAAACTTGTCAATTTGTTCAATGAGAAGACCATCAGTAGAGCCAAAGATACAGTTAATGATGTTTTCCTTCAACAGGTATTGCAACTGAATCCATGCAGAATAGGGACTGACAATGTAATCAACATTTTTAGACTCAAGAATATCCATGAACTGGTTCATTATAGGTCTCAAGGCAAGAGGGGTGTTTGAGTCTCTGAAGCTTTCGCTGTAGCTGTCTTTTGCAACCTTTTCCTCCCAAATTCTTTTGTAATTTTTTTCAAACTGTAATAACTCTGGCTGCTCAAGATAGTTGTGCTGAACCACAGTCTTCAATCCGGGAAACACAAAGACCGGTGTGATATTCAATTCTTTGAAAAACCTGAAGTCTGATTCTAGAAACATCTTGAATGTCATTGGAAAGCCACCAATAGCCTCCAAATTTGGCTCTTTTCTTGGTGTGAAAAGTCTTGAGAGATAATGTTCAACTTCTATTCCAATTGTAGCATTTTTCAAAACTTCTAGAGGACAGTTGGTAACAGTTTTCAGATCAAACAAGTAAGGTTCGAGCGATTTGATGGGCATTTTTGTATGAATGTTATCACTTAGTTTATTTCAACCCTGCAATTCAAATATGTCTTTCAAATGATCAACTGAGTATTCTTTTTCACTAAGAGTACAGGATTTGATCCACACTTATCGCTCTTTGTCTACTAGTCTGTATGTATACCTTTGTCACGCTCTGAATGAATTAACCTCGACATTCAAATCTCTCAAATGTCTGCCAATATTTATTCGTGTCACATTCCATGCTTACTTTCATTTGTTAACACGTCAAGTTGATTGTATGTTAAATACAGAACAGGAATCTGTAGATCGAAAGTGGTTTTCCTGTTGAAAGGCTTCTCAAAAGGACGTTGATCCAAGCAATTAGACACCTGTACAGAGTCGCGTCAGGGTATCCATTGGGTAACATGAAACTGGTAAACACCATCCTCTCCTTATTATTAACTGTCAACCTGGCATTAGGTGTGCGATTTAATACATTGACTAGCAAAAATGGAAATCATGTTGTCAGAATTAATGACCGCAACCACGAGAAATTGCTGAAAAATGAAGACTTTCACTTGGTTATCTTTTTGACCGCAGTCAACCCCCAGGTAGGCTGTATTCTGTGCCAGGAATTCGAACCTGGCTACGAGAAAATAGCTTCATCGTATTATGAAAACTTGCAAAGGCTGGGCCTCAAAGATGATGATGAGAAGCTGGTTTTAGCTATCGCTGATTTTGCAGATTCCAAAAAATACTTCCAAGAACTGTCTCTCAACAACGTCCCGAAAGTTTATCATTACAAGCCAGGAAGAGCCGACAAATTAACCCCTGATAACGAATTTCAATTTGTCTCTGGTGATAACTTTGCTCTCCTTCATTCTTGGATACAGCAGCAGGTGTCTCTGGATGGTGAGTATTTCAAAATCATTGAAAAGGTCAATTATACTGAGCTCAGCCTTACCGTTTTCTCGGTGATAGCTTTCTCTATTCTTGCTACCAGGTACTACAAGAAACTGAATGGCATTGCAAACAATAGAAGAGGGTGGCAAGGGTTTTCAATTGTTCTGGTCGTACTCTTTACCGGTGGATACATGTTCAATGTTATCAGAAACACTCAGTACATCAAAACTGAGAAAGACGGTTCGAATGTGTACTTCATTGGAGGGCATTTGGCTCAACTCGGGGTTGAAACTCAGATCATTACTGTTGTGTATGGTCTGTTTGCCATTCTTATGATAGCCCTGATAGAAAAGGTAACGGTACTAAAGAACTCGAAGTTGAAATTTGCAAGTTCCCTCGTCATTTCAACTGCTACTTTTCTACTTTACAGTTATCTCATTGACTGCTTCCATGCTAAAAATACTGGATATCCATTGCGGCTGTTGCACCCTACCTCCAGCTAGCGACGAATACTTGACTATATACAAAATTCTAATCCACGCCTATAGAGTCCATGATTTTGTCCACTCTATGTTCCACTCCTTGAAGAGTTGTATTTATTGTCCCAAGTTTCTCTTTTAGAATCACAAGTCTTTCGAGGTAGGTGTTAAAGTCTAGTTGCTCTGCAGTCTCTTTGTTACTCTCAGCATGTTCTTCATACGATTTGAGATTGGTCAGTGTGGTCTCAAGCTTCATTTCAATTCTTTGTAAAATCGTGGATAATATTATTTGTGACTCGTACAGAGATGTGAGATTCAAGTTTAGAACCTCCAGGGGCGACTCAACAAGCGATTGGACGACCAGCTCCATCGGATGGACAGATCCCACTCCGATATTGCTGGTTGATCCTCCGGACCCTTCAGCAGGACCCCGTCCATTTAGTTGTGATGTGGATTCATGATTCTGGTTCGATGAATCTGTCATTCCCGCTTGTTACTCTCTTTCAGCAGTCCTATTCTACCCAAACAGCTTTGAGGACAATCATTAGCTAAAGCAGAATTGGTACGAGCACAGCCCTAGAATATTTTTCAAAAAGCCCCCCACTAAGTTGATGTATCTTAGCTCCTCGGTAAACTCTTTTTTGTGCTTCTGGCCGCTAATAGAGCTTTGGAAAATAGCACTACTCCTTTTGATGTTACTGGGGAGAGTGACATCAAAGCCTTACTCCACTGTTGGGCTTGGATACCGACAAAGGCCGTTGCTGCTTGATATACTACCCCATAGGAAGCTGATGAATCGACTCCTATTTGATTTCGATGCTCGTTTGAATCTCAACAAGTATATTACGGTTATCCAAAGCATTTACGATTGTATCGACACTAATCAGGAACCCAAATTCTCGAAGAAAGTAAAGGGATCAGATCTTTTGCTGTTCCAAAGGCTCCTAAGTGAAATAAGAGCTCAAACAAATACTTCCAACAAATACTTACTGATCCTTGAGGATGAGCTTATTGAGCGAGCCGTGGAGCTAGGTAGTAGGGACGCTTTGACCATTTTATCTTTCAAAGCTTTGAGTGACGAGTTTCAAGAGTTTACAGATGATGACAGAGTGCAGGCTCAAAAATTTATTGCTGAACTCACCAGATTGGAACATCCTTTGGTATTCAAAATGAAGGGTGACAGAGAATACAAACTTGGTGAAATTAGAAACTCAATCGACTCATATCAAAAATTTTTGCAGTATGATCGAAACTCGTTCCTTTCTGCTGATGTCTACAAAACACTGGGGATTATTTATTTCCAGCAGCAACTTCTTCTAGAGTCCAAATTCTTTTTCGAAAAATCAATCAATCTTGCCCCTCTTTCTAAAGTGTCACAGTCACACTTTATGCTGGGACTTCTCCATGAGGCTGATCCACTGAGATCCAGATATCATTTTGAGATGGCAGCAACTCAAGGATTCAAAGAAAGCTTTAAAAACCTCGGGTTTCTTGAACTCAACTATTTCAAACAAACATACAAAGCAATTCAATGGTTCAGCCTTGGTTCAGAATTGGGTGATCATCAATGCATGCTTGGTCTTTTTGATTGCCATGTTAGACAGAGAAACTGGACTTCTGCCAAGAAGACGTATGACAAACTTGTCACATTTTTGAACGAACACAATGTGTCTCTGGACCTAACTGATATTCGTCAAGAGTCTATTAATGAAATGCTGACAAACTTAGAGACACCAACTTTGACCAACGAAAAAACGTACTCCCATCAATCGAAATGGAATATTCAGTGAGACATCCGACTGTTCATATTTTGATTCGCTTCATTTCTCTATGTACTCGTATACTATAACATCTCCCATTCTCCGAGCATCCCAATGGAATCTGCTATTGAACATTCGCTCCACTTCCTTGTATTTCGTTTCTTTCAAATACCTGGATAGTAGAGGCTCTAAATGTTGAAATATGATGATGAAGTCTGGCCATTCATGTGGGTATTTTCCTGCCACTGTTGATCCCTCCTCTCTCTCTCGGGAAGCGGCTGTAAGTTTAGGAAAGTTGGCAGAAAAAAAACCAAGATTGTCATCATAGAATTCATCGGATTCATCTCTGTAATACTTCAGCTGCTCTGCTGACTGGAGCTCTAAAGGAGGTTCGCAGGTCAAAAACCAAATATCTGCCTGATCCGGGGTCAACTGAAAATGGCTTTGAAAGGGTGTCGAGTGGCAAGGAGTCAAAAACCCAATTGACATCGGCTTGTGACGATTTGATTCCAAAACCCTACTTCTCAAATACTCTGTTATCTTAATGACACCACTTTCATGAATCTGTGAGAAGTAGAAAGAAATGAAAGTATTCACAAAAAGTATGGATACTATGCATGCAATATTGCAGTTCCTTGATGTTTTGCGAAGAAAACGAATGAATCCGATTGAGGAAAATAAGAGTAGTATTGGCATCAACTGATAAATGAATCTGAATTCCTTGTGTTCGATGGAAGAGAAGACAATCAAGCAGACAAGTAAAACGGTTTTCAAATCCCCAAGGGTTTTTCCAGTTGATATCAATCCATAGATCATAAACGGCAAGTATGTGAGAAGGAGAATTGGGATTGCCTGCAAGAAGTAGAAATCCAGCCTCGAAATGCCATAAAAAGATGATAACTTTTTCACTGCATTGAACTCCAGAAACTTGATCAAAGGAACAGTCCAAAACCCATAAAACCAGTAGTTCACAAGAATGTCAAGCCCAACAAGAGCCAAACCAATCAATATCGTTGTTCCCAGTATCAAACGGAATCTTCTCCTATTATCTTTTAAACACTTCAGCCCAAAATAGAACCATATGATAGCATTTGTTGGACGAATAAGGGTGCAAAGACCTCCCAAAGTGATGGCTTTGATGTATTGTGCTAGTGTGAAGTATCTAACAGGGAAAAGATATAATGCAATGGTGGTCAACGACAACTCTAGAGAGTTGGAAAATGATCGACAATAACAGTACCAATTGAAGCTGGACAAAATACTCAAAATCAGAGTCAATGATGAGGTTTCTGGATCGCCAGTGAATTTGAATGCCAGATCATATAAAAACGTTTCTCCAACCGAACAAACAAAAGCGCTCATGACCTTCGGAAGATTAAGAACAGAGCTATACCCCAAACCCAACACCTGGCAGAGTTTGTAAACCAGTGCATACAAAAGGGGGTGTAAAAAAGAACGTAGGCCGTGTTTCCATTCCCATGTTAAATAACCGTAGCCGTAAATCAGCTTATATGCTGGCTCCAATGCTTGCCAGTACTCATCAGCTTGAAAAAAGGTCTTGATAGTCAGAGAATTGAGTAATCTGAGTGTGAAAATGATGAGAAAACGATGAGTGCGGGGAATTTGAGAGACATCATGAAGATATTTGGTCAACGTGCTAGTTTGTTTGGTCATTTCGTGATGCAAATCATGGGAGTATGAAATTTCCAGAATATCAAACGAAACTCTCAAAGGATGGACACCAACAAGATCCACAGTTCAACGACTGTCGGTTCCATACAGTCTGTGTGTTTGTTGTGATACAGCTATTCATAATATTTTAGTAGCTAGTTCAATAATTAATAAATTTATGGCTGTGTCGATCTTGGAAAACGTAGAGCTGGCAGAGAGAGGCAGGTGGTCGGTCTAAGCCTATTAAAATAGAGTTGTTGGAAGAAACTTACAGGATTATAATCAACAAAGTTTATACGGTAATCCCAGCCAGATAAGATACTCGAACACAACAACCGAGTGACAGCATAGAGCTGGAAGTCTCTTTGTGCGCTATTCATGTCAGATAGAATACAGATCAAATTTGAGTGAAGATCGCTTGTAATTGTCTTGTTGAAAAAAGTTGATCTGGCATATAGAAAGAGATCATAGCCAGTCTGTCAAAAAATGGATGCTGACACTGCTTCCAATGACTCTTTCCCTCTGCCAAATGACAAAAGGAACGGCAATGGGAATGAAACTGGAGGGATTGCCCCCTTTCAGGATCCTCCCTCAAAACCTGTTAAAACAAGAAAAAGAGGATTTAGTTTGAGGACACAGTTACTTAGCAAAAATATGAGCCAGACACCAGAAATTTACACAGGAACCTCCGAAAATACTCCTATTGACATTGAATTGAAACAGGTGGATACATCGTACAACTCCGATGAGTTGGATATGTTCAGACTCAACAGAGATCCTTCCACAGACCGTGAGGCTTTTACTCCCGGCGAAAGACCATCAGTAAGCCAATCAATCATAGATTTTGAACGTGATCCTCTATACAGATATAATTCTGTTTCTAAACAAAAGCATGGCTTCCTCTACTATCTTATGTTTATCAAAGATACGTTGTTGGGGGTGCCAAGACCATTAGACTCATTGGGAGGTAGAAAACTTCCGATAACAATAGACCTCGAACACACGCAAGAACCAGTCATAAAACATAAAAAGACGGGAGGGTATCTTTTGGTGGATACCAGATCGAACCGTCAGTATGTGAACAACGTCATAACTTCTTCAAAGTATACGCTTTTCAGTTTCATTCCAAGACAATTGATTGCCCAATTTTCCAAACTTGCCAATTGTTATTTCATGGTTGTGGCTATTCTACAGCTGATCCCCTCATGGTCGACAACAGGAACAACAACGACCATTATTCCATTGTCCATTTTTATCTCGATTTCTATTCTTAGAGAAGGATATGATGATTATCGCAGACATCGATTGGATCAAATCGAAAACAACCGATTCACGAGAGTTATTAAGAAACGGACAGATAGCGTATACAATGGGTCTACCTTACTCAATAAGAGTGCTACATCTGTCTCAAGATTGAGGGCCAATACTCTGTCATCTTCCGAGTTCGATCTCAATGATCCTTACGGTGAGAACGTGGAAGATTTTGATCAAGAGGATAACTCATTTGCCAATGAAAAACTCTTGAGCAGAGGTGGTATCAGGTCTGCCAAACTACGATGGAAAGATGTCAAAGTTGGAGACATTATCAGGCTAGAGTGCGATGATTGGGTTCCTGCTGACATCATTCTTCTTACTTCAAGCAATCCGATGGGCGAAACCTTTGTTGAAACTATGGCTTTAGATGGTGAGACAAATCTCAAATCGAGGATACCAAATCAAGAGCTACACAAGCAGACCAACACTGTTGACGGTCTTCGTAAAATTGATGGTCATATCTTCAGTGAGGACCCCAACTTGGACCTGTACAATTTTGAAGGTTCTTTAGATCTCGTTGATCCCGCCACCCATGAGCCAAAACTCCATGCTCTCGGCCCAGAACACATTATTTATAGAGGCTCGGTTATCAGGAACACGGAATCGTGTCTCGGTGTTGTGGTTTTCACAGGAGAAGAAACGAAAATCAGAATGAACTCGATTAAGAATCCGAGAATTAAAGCACCTAAGTTGCAACGGTCAATCAACCTCATTGTGATTTTTATGGTGTTTACTGTGGCTACGCTGTCAGCTTTTTCTCTTATGGCTGAGAGAATAAATTACGAGAAGTTTAAGAGCATAAATTGGTATATTTACCAGCAGGATGTGGGAATTGCCGCGACAATAATGGGTTTCATTATCATGTACAACACAATGGTTCCTCTGTCACTATACGTCACGATGGAAATTATAAAGTTGGTGCAAATGCTTCTGCTGCAGTGGGACATTGACATGTATCACCCTCAATCTAACACTCCAGCAGAAGCACGTACTGCAACTATTTTGGAAGAGCTAGGACAGGTCAGTTACATCTTTTCAGACAAGACAGGTACTCTAACTGACAACATTATGCTCCTTCGCAAAATTACATTTTGTGGAACAGCTTGGATACATGATATTGATCTATTGACATCTGATGGTAGAGATCTTTCAGAAGAATTTTTGAGAGACCCCCTTGCAGGAGAAGTTGGATCACCTCTTCAAGATTTTGAAGAACCAAGTTATCAGAATGCGGCATCTACTAAAGCAACTGGACGCCCAAGTATGGCATCAATGAACCCGAGTCTTGTGACTGCTCAAACTGCACGTTTGCATGACCTCGTTTTGGAACATGAAAGCAATGATATTCCTAAGCTCAAATCCTCACTGGAGCTGATCAAATATATACAAAGTAAGCCAAATGCTTTGTTCTCCAAGCGTGCTACATTCTTTCTATTGGCCATTTCTTTATGCCACACTTGTCTGCCGAAAAAAACTAAAAAGTTTAGTGGCCAGTCAGACTCCTCAGGCTCTGCCACTCCAATGTTCGGATCTCAAAAGTTGGATGATTCATATGAGGAAGAGAATCTAGAGAAAGTGGACTATCAGGCGTCATCTCCAGATGAGCTTGCTCTGGTTCAAGCGGCAAGTGAAATGGGATTTGTGCTTTATGATAGAAAACAGAAAATGATTACGCTTAAACTTTATCCAAATGGGTTTGAGGAGGAACCCACGTTTGAAAACTATGAAATATTGGAGACCGTTGAATTCTCATCCGATAGAAAAAGGATGTCTGTTTTTGTCAAACTACCAGATTCCAGAATTATATTATTATGCAAAGGTGCTGACAATGTTATTTTAGAAAGATTGAGAAATGCCTCTGTGGCTCAGAAGAAACAACAAGAACTGTCCAGATCCTTCAGTGAACGTAAAAAATTTGAAGCAGAGGTGATTTTACATAGAAGATCAACTGATTCAAGAAATGATTCCGAGTTTGGGAATCGTGGAAGACCTTCGCTGTCCTCAGTATCTCGGCCAAGTCTCAACCTATCAAGAAATTCTTCAATCAGTAGAGGAGTTTCTCCTCACCGCATTGTTCCTGCTGCAAAAACAATTGATTCAGTTTTGTCACATGAGAATCAAAACCATGAAATCGAGGAAATTGCAGATAAGGCAAGAAGGTCTTTACAGTTAAGGCAGAACGAAAGATACAATTTAACTGGACGAACTGCCTATATACCCTCGGAGAAACTCATTTTGAATGATGAATATGTACTTGAGAAAACATTACAGCACGTTGATGAATTTTCTTCTGAAGGTCTGAGAACCTTGATGTATGCTTACAAATACATAGATCAAGATGTCTATCAGAGATGGGAAGAAAAGTTTACAAAGGCCAAAATTTCACTCACAAATCGGGCACAGTTGATCGAAGCAACTGGTGGTCTCCTGGAAGACAGGCTGGAATTATTGGGAGCTACTGCCATTGAAGATAAGCTTCAGAAGGGTGTCCCTGAGACTATTGAAAAGTTTCGAAGGGCGGGGATCAAACTATGGATGTTGACTGGTGATAAGAGAGAAACAGCCGTTAACATCGGGTATTCTTGCAAATTGATCAAGGATTACTCGAAAGTTGTCATACTGTCAAAAGACGACGGTCTTGAGTCCCTTTCATATTTGATCACTGCAGCAGAATTGGAAATTCAAGAAGGTAATGTGGCCCATTGTGTCGTTGTTGTAGACGGTGCAACTCTTCTTGAGATTGAGCGTGACTCTACGCTGATGACGATCTTTATTTCACTTTGTATCAGATCGGATTCAGTGATTTGCTGTAGAGCTTCACCGTCCCAGAAGGCATCTATGGTGAGCAGCGTTAGGAAACTGAACAAATCAAAAGTCACATTAGCAATTGGAGATGGTGCTAACGATATTGCTATGATTCAAAGTGCTGATATTGGGATTGGAATCACTGGTAAGGAAGGTCTACAGGCGGCACGAACATCAGATTATTCTATTGCTCAATTCAGATATTTACTGAAACTACTATTGGTTCATGGTAGATACAATTATGTGAGAACTTCCAAATTTGTTCTTTGCACGTTCTATAAGGAGCTCTTATTCTATCTGACACAACTGCATTACCAGAGATATACATTATTTACTGGGTCCTCGCTATATGAGTCATGGTCGTTATCAATGTTCAACACTTTGTTCACTTCTCTTCCAGTTCTGTGTGTGGGAATGTTTGACAAGGATTTGAGACCATCTACTTTGATAGCCATTCCTGAGCTTTATTCAAAGGGAAGAAATTGTGAGGCCTTTGGACTGAGGCTCTTTGTTTTTTGGGCACTCTTGGCAGCTTGTCAAAGCACGGCATTGTGCTTCACCCTTTGGAACATTTTCGGATTCAATGCCACTCTAGACAATACTACCTATCCTCTAGGTGTCATTCTCTTCACGGTGTTAATTGTTATCATCAACACAAAGTGCAACCTTCTGGAGATGCACTATATCACCAAAATATGTATCATTGCATGGGTTGTTTCTGTTTGTGGATGGTTGGTGTGGTGTCTTTTGCTCTTAGGACTTTACAAGACAAAGGACAGCTATATCTTCTATGTTGCGAATGGAATTACCGAGCATTTTGGGAGAGATATCACTTTCTGGGCCAGCATTTTGGTTTTAGTGGTTGTTGGATTAGCTGTTGATTCCATATTTCACATTGCAAAGATATCGTTTTTTTCTACGGACACGGACTCATTCCAGATTTTGGAAAAAGACCATCGTTTGCGGAAATTAATGGAACTCAATGCTTTTGATGAACTTCGCCAGAGCTGGACCTGGATGCATGAATCGCAGTTAGTTGACCAAGATATTGAGAATTATTCGGACTTCAAAAGAAAACTGTATAAGTTTCGTTCTTTCATGAAAAAAGGATCCACTCATCCTTCAAAGCAAACAAGGAAAAGGAAGGAGACTCTGGTTAATCCTACGGAATTACCTCCGGGGTCGCCAAGTACAATAAAAATTGCATCTGGGGAAGGGTATGGAGAAGAGATGCTACCGAGCGGAAAAATTATTAGACACAGGACTCCTGGAGAGACCAAATCGTCGAAGGCCAAAGATCTGCTCACTTTTTCCAAGACGGAACAGGATGTTGACGCGATAGAACGGGAAATCGAGGAAATTTTGAGTAAGAGAACAAAAGACTTTGAAGGTTGAGTTAAGAATTATATATTTGAGGTATTTCAACTTCAGTTATCTCAAATATTTATTTGTATATGGAGCCTAAAGAAAAAAAGGTGTTAGAATCTGGTTTGGCATTACATTGAAAGAGAAAATCATCATGGAGAAACACAAAATGTGATCGATAAAGAGGAAGTGGGAGTTGTGTATCCTATACCAACTGTGCCTACACCAAAAGTAGAAGAATAAAATAACTAGCAAACCACACTCAGACAGAACAAATTACTTCTTTTTGTTGTAGTAAGTGATGGCCAGGCCGTCTAAGAGGGCAAAGGTGGCAACCAAGGCACCAATAAGGTTTTTGGTTTCCTTCTTGTTTGCCCTGGAGAACACGTTGGGGTCGTTTGAATAGGCAATAGCAGCACCTGCTGTTCCAACCAAAGCGATAAGCAGATGGGATGAAACAATTGGGTTTTCTTTCACTGCAGAAGAGGTCCTAGTGTACACCGAAGATGACACCCCCACCACCTTAGAGTAAACAGACTTGAAGAAGTCCTTGACTTTTTGTTCTCTGTTAGGAAGGTCATCTTTGAAATCTTCCACCTTTTTCGAGAAGTTGTCCGATATGTTATCCAGCTTGGATTTGGTCTTTGATGACAGTGAGTCTAGCTCCTTTTGAGCAGAGTCCTTAGCCTCCAACACTTTATCGTGTGTCTCGTTAATCGTAGCCTTGGTTTGTTCTTGTGACCTAGTCACTGTTAGTAAAGATGATCCTCACGATCTTCTACATTTGCATCAACTCACATCTTTGTGTTATTCGTATATATAATTAGTGGATAATCACCAGTGTAGAAGAAAGGAACAAAGATCCTCACGTAATTAATGCTTCTTTTCCCCAGAGCAAACTATCTGGGTGAAATGCGCACAGCCCTCGCAGAGGTCTTTAGGTCGAAAGGAATGACCGCCAGTTATCATTGGCGGGCTGGAGTAAAATTAATGGCGTGCAGGAGTCCGCACCCCCACCGCTGCGAGACAGTTTCCCCGAGTGGCTCTATTTGCGCTCCGTTCACGCGGCGGGCAGGGAGGTGGGTCTTACTCGCTAGCGCGTATCATTGGGAAGTTAGTGGAACTATGTACTCCTAGTGCTTCCCAGTAGTTACCTTTCTTACCAAGGCAGCAATGCCCTCACACTTGCCCTGCAATTGATTGCTTGCTACGATACGCGTTGCGGCACTTTTGATTGCTGCAGAGGGCGGCAACGGGCAGATAAAGGGTGCGGATCACGCGATGGCAAATCAGGTGGCCACGGTTCGCGACGCCGTTTTTACTTTTTATCTTCACGTGATATATTAGAGGGCAAGAGAGACCTCTTCTTTTTTGGTCGTGCGCAAAAACTGAAAAGTTTTTCCAAGGAGGTTAGTGTCGGGCACTCAGTTTGAGATTTGAACTGTAAGTGAAAACTGCTAAAAGAGAGAACAGCGATTTCTTTTCATCATAGTTAGAACCATAGCTAATACATATCAAAATGGGTGCCTACAAGTATTTGGAAGAGTTGCAAAGAAAGAAGCAATCTGATGTGATGAGATTCCTTCTCAGAGTCAGATGCTGGGAATACAGACAGAAGTCTGTTATCCACAGAGCCTCGAGACCATCGAGACCAGACAAGGCCAGAAGACTTGGATACAAGGCCAAGCAAGGATTCGCCATTTTCAGAATCAGAGTTAGAAGAGGAGGCAGAAAGAGGCCTGTTCCAAAGGGAGCTACTTACGGTAAGCCAACCAACCAGGGTGTTAACCAGCTGAAGTACCAAAAGTCTTTGAGATCCACTGCTGAGGAGAGAGTTGGAAGAAGAGCTGCCAACTTGAGAGTGTTGAACTCTTACTGGATCAACGAGGACTCCACCTACAAGTACTACGAGGTTATTGTGGTTGATCCTCAACACAAGGCCATTAGAAGAGATGCTAGATACAACTGGATCGCCAACCCAGTCCACAAGCACAGAGAGGCTAGAGGTCTTACTGCCATTGGCAAGAAATCCAGAGGTATCAACAAGGGTCACTTGTACAACAAGACCAAGAAGGGTAGAAGACACACCTGGAAGCAACACAACACCTTGTCTCTGTGGAGATACAGAAAATAAGGTGGTTGAGGCTCTTCTTTGTTGGTTTGGCTTTATGTCAAAGCGTTGTATGTATCTGCTAACGTAATACCAAGAAAGCTATCTACACCAAATTAACTTCTGGAAGTCAGAGAAAAAGGCAGTCAGCCATGTTATTTTCATGACATTAACCTATCATTTGCTTTTGTAGGTGCACTTTCGTTCTTTCAGTCGCTTCGATCTAAAAGTCGGTTTGTTTTTGTTGCTCTCTATTTCCGTCTCATAATTCCAGAGAAGTCAACATTAATATGGTAATAAATTTTTTTAAGCGAGTGTCTCACCTCACATTTGAACACCATGGCGACTATATAAGAGACACCTTCTCATCTATCAATTGAGGATTTGTAGCTTGGTATAGCATATCGAACCTAAGCAATGCCCCACTCTAAGACTGCCATTCTGTCAGTGTATGACAAAACAGGATTGCTGGACCTAGCCAAAGGCTTGGTCGCAGCCGACGTCAGGCTATTGGCATCTGGTGGTACAGCCAGATTGCTGAGAGAGTCTGGATTCCCTGTCGAGGACGTCTCCACCATCACTCATGCTCCTGAGATGTTGGGAGGAAGAGTCAAAACCCTGCATCCTGCTGTCCACGGAGGTATTCTGGCCAGAAACATTGAGTCCGATGAAAGAGACCTGGCACAACAAAACATTGAGAAGGTTGATTACGTTGTTTGCAACCTCTACCCTTTCAAAGAGACTGTGGCCAAGATCAATGTCACAGTCGATGAGGCTGTTGAGGAGATTGACATTGGGGGTGTCACTCTGCTGAGAGCTGCCGCAAAAAACCACTCCAGAGTCACCATACTCTCTGACCCTCAGGACTACTCCTTGTTCCTCGAAGAGCTTGCCAATAAGGGTGAGATTTCCAGTGAGGCCAAGAGAATCTTTGCTCTTAAGGCTTTTGAACATACGGCAGACTACGATGCTGCAATCTCTGACTTTTTCAGAAAAAAGTACTCCGAAGGAGTTTCGCAATTGCCCCTCAGATACGGTGCCAACCCGCACCAAAGACCGGCTCAGGCCTTTGTTACGGAAGGTGCTCTCCCTTTCAAGGTTCTGAGTGGATCTCCTGGTTACATCAATTTACTTGATGCCCTGAATTCCTGGCCTTTGGTGAAGGAACTGTCTGCTTCTTTGAATCTCCCTGCTGCCGCTTCTTTCAAACACGTTTCGCCAGCTGGTGCTGCTGTGGGTTTGCCACTATCCGAATTGGAAAAGAAGATATATTTTGTCAGCGACATTGAGAACCTGTCTCCGCTTGCCAACGCTTATGCCAGAGCTAGAGGAGCAGACAGAATGTCTTCATTTGGAGACTTTATTGCTCTATCGAACATTGTGGACGTTCCAACAGCCTCTATCATTTCCAAAGAGGTCTCGGATGGAGTTATTGCCCCGGGTTTTGAGCCAGAGGCACTGGAAATCTTGAAGAAAAAGAAGGGCGGAAAATACTGTGTGTTGCAAATTGACCCTAACTACACTCCAAAGAACACTGAGTCCAGACAAGTCTACGGTATCACTCTCCAACAGAAAAGAAATGACGCCATAATTAACTCGTCTTCTTTCAAAGAGTTCGGGTCGAAGAACACCGAACTCACAGAACAAGCCTCTATCGACTTGACCGTGGCTACCATAGCTTTGAAATACACCCAGTCTAACTCGGTGTGTTACGCAAAGAACGGTATGGTTATTGGTCTTGGAGCTGGTCAGCAATCAAGAATCCACTGTACCAGACTCGCTGGTGATAAAGCTGACAACTGGTGGCTTAGACATCACCCAAAGGTGTTGGGCTTCAAATGGGCTAAGGGTGTCAAGAGACCAGATAAGTCAAATGCAATTGATCTGTATGTGACAGGCCAGATCCCTACGACAGAGCCAGAAAAGTCAGATTATTTATCCAAATTTGCTGAAGTGCCAGAGCCGCTGACTCCTACTGAGAGACAGGATTGGCTGAACAAGCTGACTGACGTTTCTCTGTCCTCTGACGCTTTCTTCCCATTCCCTGATAATGTTCACAGGGCTGCTCGGTCGGGTGTCAAGTACATCGCTGCACCAGCAGGCTCGGTGATGGATAGGGCTGTTTTCGACGCTGCCAACTCCTACGATATCGTGTATGTCGAAAACCCAATCAGACTGTTCCACCATTAGGATTGTTTTTGAACTTTTTACCTAGAATAACCCAATTAATGGAACTTAACTTTATTATTTGAATCCAAAGGTTGTAATGTAAATATAAACCTGTTACTAAATATACTATAAAAACATGAAACAAAACAAGTATAAATGCAAACTCAACATCGATCAACGTAAAACTATGATTCCAGTAGTTGAGCATGCCGATATAATGGAAAGAATATTTTTCTGTTCACGAATAAAACCATCAAGAACATCAAAAACGTGACGCAAAAGCAACAATCCAGTAGTGATGTAAACTATACGCCTCACGATTAGGCCTTGGTGGACCAAGTGGCCAAGGAAGTCTTAGTGGTCCAGTGGTGAGTGATACCACTGGTTCCGTAACCGGTATCGTTATTGTCCTGGTGTCTTGGCTGGAACAAACCAGTAGCAAATTCAGGCAGAGTACCAATCTTACTTTCAATGTCAAAGTTTTTCAACGATCCAACTGCAGCAGGAGCAGCAATCAGAGCGGCAAAGATAATCATGACGACGAAGTAGAGAGATGAGTACTTTCTCACCATTCTCTTTCTCAATCTGCTCTGTTTCAAAGAGTAGATCGGAGGTCTAATTTGTCTGCTTGGTTTCAACCAAAACAACATAAGAGAGTGCCATCTGTCAATCATTGGAATCAACAGTAGTGGGCATTGCAAAAAGAGCAGGACATGTCCCAAAACGAAATCTCCAGAGAAGTGCGAAAGCTCTATGATCTTGGCAAAGAACTCTCTAGCAGGTTGGGTCAAGGCCGAAAATCCAAGACCAGAACCATACCACTTACCGGTCCAGAAAGCAACATTCGAGTGGTCACTCTTGAATTCCCTGGTCAAGAAGAGCAAAGTCATGAATTTGAAGATCAGTCTTTGGACGTAAATCATGGTGATCAATCCGATCAACATTCTGGCAAAGTGGAATCCTTCTAACACCCACATGACCAGGAAGAAGATGATGTGAACCACAACTGCAATACCGTGAGCAACCGCAGCCATCACAGCACCAGTCTTCTTACAACACAAGCCGAGTAATGGACCAGCACAGCAGGACATACCCAAACATCCAAACAAGACTCCAATATCGATGACAATTGGAGCCAAAGCACAAATAACCAATCTCAAAACAGAGTTCACGGTAATAGCATCGGTGACACCGGTTTGTGCATTCATGAATGTATAAGCAAGGAAACAACCGGCAGTGTAAATCAAACATGGGAAAGTGTCAGAGAAGAAAATGTTAGATCTGTGTGCCCTTGCAGCATCACCAGCAGCCTTTTCAGAATCGTCTCCAATAGTTTTCCTCTTGAAACCGGTGACTCTAGATCTGCTGAGTCTGATGTATCCAATCCATGAATTTCTGTGCCATTTGGTGTTACCTCTCGATAACCATCTGATGAAGTCTCTGTAATCAATGAAATAATCTTCCCAAGAAAATTGGTGAGGGTTAAAGATGAAAGGTGAGAACATCAAAGCAACGATAGTGACCCAGAACCAAAGCAAAGCAGCTTGCCAGTGAGACACTGTTCCAAACAAAAGCATAATCAAACATCTTGCACCCACATAAATTGTAGATTCAGCAAATCTAGAGTATAGCACAGAGAAAGGAATTCTTGCAGTAGCAAAACCTCTTCCGGTGGAGATATATCTGGCACCACCAACACAGACATCGTTCAGCAGAGATGAAGAATAAATTTGGGCAACGAACACTTCGAACAAAGGTGACAGAGACAGAACATGTCTACCAAATCTGTAGAAACACTTCCAAACACCTCTCTCAATCAACTCTTGAACCAACAAAGGAACAAAGGCAATGAAGAAAACAATGAAAATCGACAACGTGTAACGTCTAACCCAATCAATTGCGGGCATCAACATGTAACAACCCAATGGATATTGAATATCTGTGACCGGCTTGTTTCTGTTATACTCACAGATAATAGATTCATGTGCCAAAGAGTTCAGATTCAACAAAGTCAGCATGAAGACTTGCAAAGAGAGCTGAATGAACAAGTTATTGATGTGGAAACCCAAGTGTGCAAAGTAGAAAGATAAGAATCTATCAAGAGGTAACTGAGTACCAAGATAGTAATACTCTCTTGATAGCATCTGTTCTCCCATACCAGAACCAATTTTCGTAGTGAAATTCAAAATGGAACCAAAACCAAGATCTCTTCCTTTACCACATTGGTAATACTCACAGTGCTTGATTCTACCACCTCTGCACAAAGCAGACATACCTGCGTAAATATCCTCATTCAAATGCAATCCTTTCTGAGCTTTCGAAACACCACCTCTTGTTGTCATGTAAATTGTATTCAAGAAATCAGGATGTCCATAATGCAATTTGGCTCCAATTTGAGCTAAAGTTCTTGCAAACAAGGTACCGAATGTCTGTTCTTTACCTGCGGCGACATCACCCAAAATACCAGAGTTTTCAGAGAAAATGTATTCTCTGGCACCGACAATAGCAACAGGATGAGTCACCTTACTTGGATTTGATTTGAGACCTGGAGCATATGGATTGACATGTTCAATACTCAACTCCTCGAACTCAGCAAGCACGGATCTGATCTTTAAACATTCTTCCAGGTAATTGTCCTGGTTGGCATCGATCAACTGCAAATATTCACCTCTCGAAAAAATGATAGAATGGTTCTGGTTATCAGATTTACCATCACCAAGAATTGGATTTCCTGAAAGCTGAACTCTGAACTTAGGTCTTCTTCTTCCATTTTCCATAATTTCACAGTGACCATCAATCAAAGCAGAGAAAATTCTTGGTTCCTCACCCTCATTGAGTGGAGGCTCTTCATCAAGGTAAGCAATTTGCAAATCAGGGTATGCACGGAGCAAAAATTCGGCATTTTCTAGTTCTTCAGGTTTGAATTTGGTCAAACGCTGCATGGAGACCAAAAACTTGAATTTTCTTCTTGCCATTCTCTCCAATTCCTTTTCGAGACCTTCAGCATTTCCACCAAACATTTGGACAATCTTAGGGTTCTCAACACGGTATAACAATTTGATAGCTCTCGAGTAGTTCATGAAACCAGAAACAGTCCTGTACAGAGTCTGGGATCTCAGAGATGCCCAAATTCTTGTTCTCAGTGTGTATTCTGGGGCTGCAGATTTGAAACCAATACAATAGAATGGGAGATCATCGATTTCATTCTTCATGTTATCATCCTCCTTTTCTTCACCGTTTTCGAAAACTTCCGTTTCTTCTGCCAAAATCTTAGTGTCCTTAACAAAACAATCCCACTCGACAGGGTGCAGTTGCTTCAAGTATTCCAGTAAAGTGACTCTCGAGAATTGGTCATCCTCTCTAATAATCTCTCTCAATGAGAGCAAAATCTTTTCGGAGTAATGAGGAGTGAAAACAGTGAAGGTTGGCATGTTATCAACAGGAAGAGGTTCAGGAATAGGTGTAGCCAATGATTGAGCAAAGAAAGAAATACGCCTTTCGGCTTCAGAGTCTCTAGGGAAGAACTCTGTTTCAAAATTGTTATCATCCTGGGAAACAAAGAAAGTAGGTGCTCTCAGTGTACGTTTTCCTTCAACTTCGGATGGGACCTGGTGATAAAGAAGTTTTTGAACATGATCGATTGCCAACAAATGCTCTCTGTACATGGAAATCACAATGGCGTTCCAAACTTGAGAAATCAAAACCTTTGGCTTGTACTTGATCTCCATGTCAGTGGTAGCCAAAACTTTGGAATAGATTCTCTTTGGCAATCTGGTGAAAATGTTTCTCCAAGGAGTCAACATAGAAATTCCCAAGTAAAAGGATCTTCCAACAGAGAAAACACAGTTGGCAAGAATGTACCACATGTAGGTATCGAGGAAGTACAAAATCAGATCTGTGGCATACATGAGACCCAAAGTGATCTTAGCCTGATTTTTGCAGACAACGTTCGAATACCATTTTTCACCATGACATCTCATTGTCATTGTGGACAGATTTCTGACTGGATCTCTTAAAGACTCGGTCAAAAAGTAGTAGGACTCCAAAAACTTTGCAAGGAAGACAAGGAACCAGAGGAACCAAGAAAGATACATGTCTAGACCAACCAAAGGATGGAATGAGGCAGTGAAAGTTTGCGAAGCAACATATGTCCTGCTCGACTTCTTCATGTAAGAAGTGAACAAACCACCCAATGGCATGACAGCGAAGAAAATTATCGTAGCAACAGCAACGAAGAACACAACAATGGAGACAACCTCAGCAGATTTTGAGTATGTATCCAAACCTGCCCAGGCGAAGACAAACACAACAGGAGCAAGATTGATACCCAAAATCAAAAGCAAAAATAGAAGTCTTCTAGTTAAATGCTGAGCACCTGCCCAAGCTCTAGGGACAAATATCCATTCGAACAAAGTTGCTAATATGTTGACAAACGTTGCGACAGTTCCTGCCAATGCACATGCAGCCCATCTAGAGGACTTCAAAGGTTGGTTGTTCAGAACCTGAACATAATTGTGAGTGTAGAGAGTTGGAGAGTTGTATGCGAAGTACATCCAAAACACGGAAATGTGAATGATCCAGATACGGTTGAAATTGGTGATGAGATGCAACCATGTTCTAACTTCTTTATAGGTTTTGAAAAAGACATTGTTCCATTCAATCTCATGGAATTTACCGTATCTCTCTTCAGCTGGGAAATCGACCAATCTGGTTCCATCTTCCACCACAATCTTTGAAATACCCTCAGGATACCAGAATAACTGGTTAACATCATCATAACCAATGATTTTATTGTGATCTTTTTCACGCTTCACATAACGACCATCTAGAACTTCGTAAACTTGCGCTCTAATGAAACGATACAGAGGGGTTATAACTCTGTTCAAATAGTCCCCCTCGGGAATCGGATCCACCCTTTGTTTACAAGCCTCAGAGTTCAAATAGTCGGTAGCACATTTGTAAATGAAACACAAACACTCGGAAGTAAATCTGACCTGGTTTGCTTCACCCCAAATCAAGAGCCAGAGAGCAACCTGCCTCACACGATCAAATGGTGTCATGGCATTCATTTTTGCCTTCCATCTATAATCAGCAGCTTCTAAGGAATAATCACCTTCAAGAGCTGACAGGGTTCTTTCAGTATCCTGTCCGTTTTCCTCAACGACCTTTCTTGCCTTCTTGGACTTCTTCTTGGCCTTTCTGATTTTTCTGGAGAGTTTACCCAAAGACATGTTTCTGAAACCAACCTCCTCATCCAAATCCAGCTGAGCAGCAAAATACCATTTTTTATAGTTGGCTGAATCACCTCCAATATAGTCAGCATGTATCGAGAGAAGTGCCTGGGCAGGAGACATTCTGGATGCTCTTGAATCCAACATGGTCATGAAGTAATCAAACACGTTTCTCATAGATTCTCTTTGGAAACCAAACTTATTGGTCAAATCTATGAAAATGTCTTCGATCTGCTCAATAGTGACAGGAGCTTGATTATCTGCAGTCCATGCAGGGTATGGATCTGTAGGGAGAGCAACCATGCCTGATTGATCGTAAGGGTTAGCACCATAAACAGGGGTAGAAGCACCTGATGATCTTGGACCCCCGTAACTCATCTGAGAAGGAGTGTACTGAGTGCCATAGCCATCGTATGGAGTACCAGAAGCTCCACCTGGACCATAGCTGAAGTCCGAGTAGGCCTCAGCATCACGAGAGCCCGGTTGGTCATAGTATCCCTGCTGATTCAAATTTGGATCCGAGGAATACTGCTGATCATAGCCTTGTTGGTAGTAAGGATCTTGTTGATCGTAACCCTGAGCATAACCTTGATAATATGGATCTTGACCACCATAGTATTCTTGACCAGGCTGAGCATACCCTTCCTGGTAGTAGCTGCCTTCGGCCTGGTTAGCTCTGCTAGGGTCGTTGTAGTTTGGATCACTATACGACATCTAGAGCTTGCAGATAACAGAGTATCCACTATGTTAGTAACTTTTGATCGGAAAAGAACTCCCAAAAATAGATCCTCAAAAAATTATCAGGTGAAGGTGTCTCGATCTGAAACGAAAAGCAATAAGAGAAACCTGATCCCGTTTCCGATCAGGTACTGCGTGCGGGAATGTAGAATTCGCACAGGGAACTGGGATATGAGCGGCCGCGAGAGAAGTTTTTTTCTGGTGCAGTGAGGAAGGGTAATTTTTTCTCACTAGCCTCACGGATCAGTAGATGGAGGAAGAACGTAACAGATACCTGAAGACCTGACTGAGTGGAAGGGAAACAAAGAAATACCTACCTAGTGAATGAAAGCAATGAAATGTTGGTCAGCAGCTATCTAAGCGAGTGAAAACTTTTCAGTCTTGAGATGAAATTGTAGCTTTTGAAAAACGGTGCGAAATCGGACAACGCCTCGTTAAGCAGGGAAAGCCGCGGTAAGAGCAGTTGTCTAGCGAATAGAACGGACTCTGCGAAAGATGAACTAGAACACAGTTGTTCTTGAGGAATCAATACACAAGAACAGAGCTTGAATTCACTGGATATTTGGGAGACTGAAACAAAGCAGGACAAGCTTGTATATTTATCCAACCTGATTCGTTCTTTAGTCAAATAAACGAGAACCTCTAACTTTGATCTGGCTGTTCTGAGTGATCGGAATTATTAACACACACCTCCTTTACTCTTGAACAAGTGTCAAAGGTGCTCAGCAGAACTGTCCAAAAAGAACAAAAACAAACGAAAGAATAAAATGTAACTAGATAAAAGATATCTGTGCCTCTGCGAAGCCATACAATATGAAACTGGCAAATTTCCCTACTTGTCTGTTCCACAACAAACAGCCCCTGCGATTATCAAAACATGGAACCGCGAGAAAAAAAAACACTTCCTGCGCTCCTCCTGCGGTGTTCCCGGAGGCAGAGTTCACCGCCGCCCTTATGGCACGCAGAAATTTATGTCTC
This sequence comes from Ogataea ortonii, assembly GCA_030561785.1. NCBI lineage: Eukaryota > Fungi > Ascomycota > Pichiomycetes > Pichiales > Pichiaceae > Ogataea > Ogataea ortonii. The sequence continues at coordinate 203,046 of JAKTYE010000010.1, forward strand.
CAGCGGGCCTCGAGACCACCAAGGCCCCCTGGGCCGCAGCACCTCTCTTCCGAAGTGAGCTCAGCCACAGATCCAGAAAATCGTGTTTTTTTTGTTTACCCAACTCGCATCGTACCGCGTCGCCAACAGGCCTGTTGACCTAGAGAGCTTTCTAAAAATAGACCGTGGAAAAAATAGCTTTGTTGGTGCGCGGTGTGTACATACATACAATAAACAATTTTAGTATGTTTTTGATTGGAAGGACATACAGTCCAACAAAGAATAGCCATTCTGCCAAAAAACCCTATTTCAAACAAAGCCGTGGGAGACGATCAACTACAGAACTAGATGGATCTACAGGTTGCTGTCGGTTGAGTACGTTTAGTTGCCGACCTTGCAATGTTTCTGATGCTTGTTACATCTGGTTTCAATGTACAGAAAACGCGTTTTTATATTGGGTGTGTGTTTATACAGTAGTCCCATTCATATTGTTTAAACTAGCGGTAAACTGTCCACAATCTCGACAAGACGATCTTGGGCAGCAGAATTCTTTACTGCATTCTCGACCGTATTCCTCAATTGTCCAACATCAACGAATCTTTTAAACTTTCTGAGCTTTGAGCGTAGAGCCTCAACAATTCCTCTTAGACCCCATTTCAGTTCGATGTCTTGACTTCCAGCGTCCTCGCTGTCCAAATTACCGAACAGAAATTCAGCATTGTCATCTCCCAGCTTCTCCACGAATAGGTTCACGTTCTCCGTAATGTGCGAAACAAATTGATTCAGCAATTTCTTGGCCTCTGCTGGAGAAGATTCAGTCAGCAATCTGTCAAATAGTTCACTAGCGTAGAGTTCGGTGATAACCAACAAATTCTCGTTGTTGTCAAACAAAGTCTCCAGTATCTGTGATGATGAAATGAGTCCTTTGTCTCTAATTTTTTCCAGAACAAGGAAACCGATTCTTGGCTCGTTGTTCCACAATCTTAAAACTCCTTTTATCAGCCACTTTTGCCTTTCAGCGACTTCTTCCGGTGATGCAATTGGGAGCTGGTCATTTTCAATTTCCTCAGCTTCGTCACTAAGTGGAGCCATTCCCAAAGCTTTGCGCAGCTTCGATCCACATAACTCTAGAGCACCACCTTCCACCACCGATAAAGATCTCGAACCAATGATGCAAGTAGATTGTATCACCAAGGTCACAACATATCTGTTGATGTTGGAGATAACGTATTCATTGTTTTCTCCCTTTGTAGCTGTCTCATTATTGGCTTCAAACAGCTTCACTATCAGGTGGTTGAATTCCTGTAATGACTCACCCTCTTGAATGTTAGTATATATCGAGTGGCAAATATCATGGTAAGGGTGCTCTTGATTGTTGAATAAATACTGATCAACAAGGTGATATATTTCAGCATTTCCAGAATCCTCACTGACCGAATCTATATCTTCTTCCAAGCTAAAGTTAGAGTCAATGACAGATTCCGAAAGAGCGGAACCGAATAATACTTCGTCAAACTCAAGAAGCCCTTTTCTGTCCAACAAGGAGAGTCTCAAAAATCTGTGGAACTGTTCCGGTAAAGTTCGTTTTATTTTGGAAGGACTGCTTATTCTCACCTCTTTGGAGATCAAATTTTTGAAAAGATAGATCGTTGGATGATAGTTCAATCTACCATAAGCTTCTAGGTCTTCAATCCATTCATTCCATTGCCAATCAAATCCAAAATTGCCTAACTGTGTAGCAAGCCAGTTAACATAACGTTCTCTGAGCTCAAAATCCAAAAGTTTTATGTGGCTGTAGAAGAATCGTATGGCAGAGCCAAGAACTTTGGCAAACGTAACTTTATCTTGAGCACCGGGGCCTCTTTTAACCAAGATCCAATCACGGCCACAGGTGTCAGCCAGCAACGTCTCATAATAGACCGGTGGAGAAGGGGCTGCTACTAAATTGAACATTAGATTCAATGCTGACTCAGTCACAACTTGCTCCATTTTCCATGTTGAAGTGTAGCCATCTTCAAACTCACGTTGAACGATTTGAGCCGACTGTATCATGGATGATCTGATTTCCGGATCCAAATCGGCGTTTGCTTCCAGATCACCAATTAAATCAACACCTTCGCTCAGGTTGTTGACAATTGTAAGCTTGTCAACAGACGAGTTGGGCTTGGAAAAGAGCTTTTCGTTGAAAAATAGATGCAGAGATAATAATTGTCTTGAGACAGTAACTCTATTGAATTCCATGTTTTGAATGATATCTTGGGTAACATCACGAAGTAATATTGAAAGATACGATTCCACTGGAGGAACAGTATCAAAACCAGTAGTTTCGGGTAAAAAACATTCCAAAACATAACGTGGAGACCTCCACAACGAATCCACATGTCCTATGTGATCACCGTCCAAATGCTGGAAATTTTGGAACATTTCCAACGAAGGAAATTCGAATTCTGGTAGTTGGTGTTTTATAACCTCCTGCTCTACGGACTCATATGGTTTAATCAAAGAGAAAATGTCAGTGAAGAAACTTAGTTCTGCGTCCACCTGTTCAACAGCTGGCAACACAAGCTCAATGATCGCCTTCGGTTCATACGGCAAATCACTCGATTGTACTGAAACAAAGTGTTGGAAAGTTCTTCTTGAAATCTCCTCAACTCCAGCAATTTTGAAAGACCTTGCAAGATCCAGAATCTCGTCACAATGCTGCTTCAAAGAAGAATTACCTCTGTCAGTAGCAAGCAAACAAGGAACAGAAATTACTATTTCATAATAAAGTAATTCTGCTAATGGAACCCTCGTCTGTTTCGAATGTTGCAGTTCAATTGCTATTTGCAAAAACTGCTTGAACAAATCCAATATTGTTTTGTTACTCTCCAAAATAGGTGTAAGCGCTGCTATGAACCGCAAGGACAACTTCAATTTTGTGAACACACCTGGATCGTTAGATTCCAAAGGTTCTGCCTCGGAGTTCTCTATTTCTTGCTTGAGCACGTTATTTTTTATAATGTCCAGCAGCTGTTGGATTTCCGAATGAAAAAAGTCGATGACATACTTTCCTATCTTTGACTCCTTCGTATTTGTCGACTTTATCAGTGCAGAAATGACAAACACCTTATGAGGCTGTTCAAGAATGAGAGCAAAAATAAAGTTCAAAATTGAGCTTCTGAGTTCGCCGTCAGTTTCGGCTGCTTGCGAAATTTGCGATGAAACATTATCCAGATCTCTTGCCAATTGGTGAGGTGATTCACCAAGTCTGCCAATTTCCGAAACAATTGACTTTGCTAAATCAAGCTCGTGAGAGAGAAAAGCTCTTCTTGGCCTTTTTGGAATCGGTAATTCTCCAGACCTCCCCTCCCCTCTATAATCATTTCTTTGACTTTCTTGATTTTGAAGATGGCCAAGCTTAGTTTGCCTGTCAGGCAACGAAGGTTCATAATCCTCGTCATCTGATACGCTTCTTCTTCGCTTGTTACTCAGTCCTTCGTCCATGTTGGCTATGATGTGAAAATCCAGTTCTACAAATCAACAAGGTCCAAGAAAAAGGGAGAGAAGTGTTTTATAAAGAGCTGGTTTTATTTTTCAAATTTTTGTCCATGCCCGTGATTACCGCGCCCTGAAAATTCTCAGAGATGAGCTTGAAGCAAGCTCTGTTTAAGTGACGATCAAACGTTAAATGATATTTTTGGTACAAAATCAGGTATTATGACATGAAATGTATATGAAAATATGGAGAATTTTATAATCATACTATGTGTTTGGTCTTATGGATCTAGGAATCCGCTAGTATGTTGATGGTTGCAGAGTCTGCTCCTTTCGACCAACGATGATCAAAAGAGGTGTTGGACCGTAGACTAGGAGAGCTTATTTCCGCTATGGAGAATTCATTCAAAACCCCTGATGAAATCAATTTTTTTGACAAATCGTTGTTCAAAAGGGTGAGCTTTTCAATTCGAGTCTCTAGATTCTTGATGCGTAGAGCACTGCTTCGAGCATCAATTTCTTGCTTTGCCTTGATGTTTTTAAGTGCCTCTCTCAAAGAATCTCTCTGCTGCTCCATCTCTTTAACATCGTGTTTAGTGTCAATCTGAGCTTTCAATTGTTCATTCTCTAGTTTAAGCTGTTCTATCTCATTTTCCACGGACTCAGATTGTTGACGTGCAGTTGAACTTTCCAAAATCTCCAACTGGTTTCTCAATTTCGGAATGATTTTGCTGTTAAGCTCTTTCGTTTCCTCCTGAGACTTGTTTAACTTCGTCCTAAAGTCCACATTCTCTTGGACCAAAAGCTCCTGTCTAGATTTGTCTAGTTGAATGCTCTCTTGTAACTGAAAAATGTGGTTGTTCAATTCTGAATTTTTGAAGATGAGCTGTTTGAGACTCTCGGTGTCAATCTCTCTACTGGATTGCCTGACCAAAAGCTCCTCAATCGTAGATCTCTTTCTACGCTCCTCATTCAATTGATTGGTTAGCTCCTTCAACTTAGATGGCTCCGATGATATATCTGCCACACTGATCAAATCACTAGAGTTAAGTTTCTGCTGTAATCTAACTTCCCTAGCGATGGAGTCTGCCAGCTCATTGGAAACTATTTGCAACTCCTCTAGTAGTTCTTGGTTGGAGTTGACTAACTCCAATTGATCAGCAGCTGTCCTTTCTGACGTCTGAGCCGGTTTACCATCTAACACGGATCCAAATGTAGCCTCATTGTTCAAAGAACGGAAATCCTCTCGATGCCCATTTTGACTCGATTTTGTGGATCCACTTGATTCAGTTTCATAAGGAGAGTCGGGCTCAGCGTGTACGGCCTTCGAAGTTGAGGTCTCAGTTAACTTCAATTTCTGAAGATCTGTAGTTTCAGACCCGATGCTCCAGGATTTTAAAGGAGACTTTGAGGTTTGATGTTCATATGAGTCCACATCAGAAGCTGATTCTGCGTTATTAGAGTCTGAGAGAGGACCTGATGCAGTGAGAGTAGAAGAAGAAGCTTGAAAAGAGGAGCCTACAACGTCATTATCTTGCTCTTCGGTCTGTGAGGCAGAAAGAACAGTATGCTTCTTATGATCAATGGTCTCCCATGACGTTTTGGTTGGAGCACAAGGGGGATCCAGGTGATCAGCATCTCCATCTAGCTTATCATTTATCGATGAGACAATAGTGGTCTTCGATTTTGGGGACTGCTCTTTCATCAATGAAGAATGGGTTTTCGACTCGGGAGATGTGAAAATAAACTCATCGTCGTCTTTATCACCAGTGTAGTTCTCTGAAGATGGTGTACGAGGAGGATGGTATTCATCCTGAATGGACTGAAAATCAATTGTAGGTTGACGTACATTGTTAGATGTGAGCAAATACTTCTCTGACTTCTCCTCACCTTCCGCAGTGTTTTCAACTGGTTTGTTCACATTGGAGCTCAAAACTTCAGGCATGGGAGAATTTCTGTCCCCAGCAACGGCACTTGAAACAGATAAACCAGTCACAGAGAGAGTCTTTTGAGGATTATGTTCCAACATAGGTGAGTTTGTATAAGAGCTCTCTTCTTTTTCAAGCACAGCTGCTTCCAAAGAACTGGCCTCGATGTTCATATCCACAATTCTGCTCAGCCTGTAGTATGTATCATCAGCAGCCATGTTCAAAGTTAGTCTGTAATTCATCAACGAATCAGAAGGCGTAATAGGTGTTTTTGGTAGTTGTTTGTTTCTAAATTGTAATTCTTGAGTATTGTCCGGAACATTTATTGTCAGTCCGTGATATTGATGCTGGTATCCTCTACTGTTTGTGGTGTTTTGAGCTGCATTTAAGACTCTGTAAGACGATTCGCTGTTGATGGATGTATCACCATACTCTTCATCTTCCTTCTTGGTTTTGAAAGAAATCTTTTTCAAGAAGTTTTTGGCACTAGGAATTCTTGGACTTGGGTTTGCTGACACAGGTTTCAAGAAAGCTTCTTTAAAGCCCATGAATGGGGATTTTTTGGACGAGCTGGTTTCAACAGACTCACTGGAAGAGGGTAGAGCTATATTTTGAGCAATTGGTGGAGGCTTTCTACTCCTTTTCGTCCTGAGAAATTCTTTCGAAGCCGTCGAAAAAGGCTCATCAGCTTCTTGACCATTTGAACTAGCCAACTCTCTTGGAAAGCTTTTGGGCTCCTCTGTTGGACCAAGTAGAGACCTGTATGGCATACGTGGAGTCTGATTTTGTGATTTTGAAAGAACATTACCCCCATCAGTTTGAATGTTGGAGCTTTCGTTCTGGACCCGAGGCTTATCTTCTTCCTGAGATGCATCGACAGTGTTATCTGGAGTCTTCATAATGGAATCAAAGGAGTCGTTCGTGAAATCTCTAGCGCTAGGAGGATGTCCCAAGTGAGTTATGTTTTCAGTAGTTGGGGAGTCGCTGGACTTTGTAAATTCATCTGCTTTTGTTTCTCTACTTTCTGTATCTTGGTGAACATGGTCAAGTTGTAGCTTCTCATGTTCTTCTCCAAAAGTGTTTGTTGAGCTCGCTTGTAAGCTGTTTTCGGTTCTCTCAAAGGAGTTTTTCTCCTCATTCACTAACGCTGGTAATTCAGTAGCGGTCACGAAAACATCCTGGTGCGTGGTAGAAGACTCTGTTAATTGGTAAACTTGCGAACTCACTTGTCGCTGTCTAGCAGCTTGATTTTCGTAAGAAGTTCCTGAATAAGCGGATGAGATGGAGCCAGTCATAAGTGAATCCATCCTCTCGTGATTGATTTTGGAGAGCCGGTCTCCAACATACTGAGATTGCTGTTGGGAATATTGACCCATGTGAGAGTTCCTTTTATTGGAATAATTAGATCTTGCACCCTCAATCGAAGCAGCAAACGACCGCGAGTCACCTTTAATAGAGGAACGCTCAGATTGAGAACTTTCATAGGGTTGACTTTGAATAGTTTCTGAATCGTCGATGTGATTGGCTGAAACTGACACATTAGCTGCTTTATTATTTTCAAACTGACTCGACATGGGAGCGTTTGCAACAGCTGCAGCTTGCATACTCACAAAGTCATTTGAAACCGAAATATCTTCAATAACAGGAATCTCTTCATTTTGCTCATCGTCGCTATCGGCAAAAACATACCTGTTCACCTTGGCATTTTTAAGCTTGTTAGGCTTGAATATCTCCTGTGAGACCAATGTCTTTTGCTCAGTGGCATGCTCCTCCTCGTTTACTTCCCGATCTCCCCTTTGTTCCTCTAAATGCTCGCCTGGAACCTGAGAGTTTTCGCTTTGAGTTCGGTGATGCTCTTGAGCACTAAAAGACAACTCGGAATCCTGAGGTATATAATGCTGTTTTGTCACTTGACCTTCTGGCAGTACTGGCTGAGCTTGCGAAGTCGCTATATTGGGATTATCTCGTGGTCTCAACTGTTGAGGAGCAAAATTCTGCTGCGGAGCATACAAAGAGTGCACAGGTCCTTGTTGAGGAGTGAATTGCCCATCTGAGCGTGAGTTTGCCTGGGGTCTATAGCCATATGGTGACTCCATTCTTGGACCAGCTGCCGTGTTCATCAAAGGAGATCCTCCGGTCTGATTGAACCTTTGTGATTGTAAAGACATTGCTCTTGGAGGACCATAAGGAGAATCCTGGAAAGCACTCTGTGGCAACCGTTGAGTGAGATTTGGTGGACCGCTCTGATAAGCTCCTGGTGGGGCCGAAGGAAACTGATTTCCATAAGGTGCCTGTCGTGATTGCATGGACATTGTTCTTGGGTCGCCCATGAGACGTGGGGCATTCATTGGTCCATTCGATTGCATTGACATCGCTCTTGGGTACCCAGGCATTCCTCCTTCCAAGCTCATAGTCCTAGGGGGATTTATGTTGCCTCGCTGGACTGCTATGAGCTTCTTTTGTGCTGTTACTTGTTTTCTATATTGAGTGTTTGAGAGTTGGCCATTCGCTCCTTTAGGAGCAGTGGAAAGAGTTGGAATATACGGCTGGGTATCAAGAGCAAATGATCCGTATCGCCCACCTCCTCTTATGTATTGAAGGTCATCAAACGATACTGTGGAGGACTCTGCAGCTTCGACGTCGTCATCATTGTCCTGATCTTGGTCATCCCCATCACTTTTGCCAAACCTCATTCCCTTCTTGAGGAACTTGTTGAATTGATTTCCAGAATTGGACGCCAGCGAATTATGCCTCGATGAGTTGTTGCCAAACATTCTTGGGTTGGCAGATGTCGAAGGTCTTTGATAATATGCTTGCTGAGCATTGTATCCCATGGAAGGGCCCTGGTAACCATACCCGGTGTACACAACGTTATTTGGGTATCCCGGATATCCCTGAGAACCTTGAGGACCTTGAGGACCCTGGTAACCGCAGACTGGGCCATTTGGAGCTCCGTAGCCATGGAATGATGAGAATGAGCCATGAGCAACGGGTTGCTGAGGTTGCTGACCAGACCTCTCGATCGGAGTCTCTTTCGTGACATCTATGAAAGCACTTTCGTCAAGCAACCTGCTTCTCTGACTACTCGGCACTCCGTCAACGGTGTTCATCATGTTGTTTCGTTTATTCCCGCTCATCATATTGCGAAGAGAATCCTCTGTGTATCTCTTTTATAGTGCTTTTGAGCTGTGTTTGTTTGTTTAACTTTCTGCAAACCATTTTTTTTTTGGTTCCTTGCTCCGGCAGCACCGCACAATAGAAAACTGCAGGCCGCGTTTCACCAGAGAACGCCGGAGAAACTCCCGTCTGCCCTATATCTGCTCGCGGTAAACAAAATTTCCGGCTCGGCCTCTTGCTCGGGTTCTACAGAAAAATAACACCTCTACACCATATCTGATTCAATCCAAAGCTTCACGACCGGGCTCATGACTGAGCTATAGTGTCGGCAATAGGAGAGCTCAAATGATACCAATCGCTTGGATCTTGCCTCTGAATTATAGTGACGATCCTACGTCCATGATATTAGATGGTGTTGCGAAATAAATAGTATGTAGCGTCAATCAGTTGTTTCTCGGGAGATCACTCACGCGGCCTACTATATTGTACCGGTTGGAGAAGAACGTGTACCAGTCCTCCAGCACTTGCTGTTGTCGCTCAGTCAACGAGGAATAGTCCCAGCTCACAGCAGGATCTGTATCCTCCGGTTTCAACGAAGACTTCCCCAGTGCACGGGACGCGTCTCGGCCAACAAAAACATGGTACCCTTTGCCAACACCGTAAGCGGAATGGTTTTGAGAAACATCGAACACCACCCCTTTGATCCCTACATACATCTTGTCCGATTGTTCTCCTATGGCCATTAGTTTAGTAATTCTGAACTGCCAATGACGATAACTGACAAAAAGACTCCGTTTACGTGTCTTTTGCCAACGCAGATAGTCGTCGGAGTACAACATATTACTTACCGTCGCATATGGCCAGCTCCGCTCTCGTGATTGGATCATTCTTGGGTGGAGCAAGCTCCACCGGGGTTTTGGGCATGAATTTCTTGCCACTCATCCTCCCTTGCGCAACAACAGTTGGATATACTTACTCCTCAGACAGTCATCTCGAGAGTAATTTTTTATTTGACGAAACAAAATATCTAAGACAATTGATAAGTCCACCTTCATTGGGGCTTGGTTATTCTACATTATATACAATTGAACCTGCAAATTGTGGGTCCGGATATACCGTGGCTTTCGGGACGTTGCCACTTTTACTCAAAATGTAAATCAATTATCTCAGGTAATTGATTGTTCAGGCTTGTTTGTTATTTCCCTTTTTTCTATTCTCTGCTTGATCAGCCTCCCTTTGTAGTTCCTTGTTGCTCTTCAGTTTTAACTTTTCCTTTGCAATTTCCCCTATAAACCAGGTAACTGCACCCCACAAGAGCAAGGATATCACAAACAAGTTAACAAAATGAATTGATTTGCTTAACCAGATCATGGCAACTAGAGATGCGGCCAGACATGCAAAAGAAGTATGTGTGGCAATCACAAGTGTTGGAGTGATTCCCGGTTGAAACACCGAGTCCCAGAGATTTGCTATAAAAGACATTGGGATTCTTCTTCCTGTACAAGTTGAATATAGCAGCAGACTGTCAGATATTGGAGGACAAGTTTCAAAGGTGCCAATAAATTACACATATCAATTTTTCGCTAAGTTATTATTAAAAACCGAGGAATCTTGACAAGAGACAAGCTTACTTTGTTCTGCCAATCATGAGTTACCCTTTGTTTCTTGAGCACCCATTGACATGGGATCTATTGTCACAGGGTTCTAGAGAGAGGTTGTCTCAAGTCTCGGACTATCCACTAGATTACAATATATTTCTGTTTAAAGGGATCAAAAACTATCGAGATGCCAATTCTAATCATATTGCTAGAATAGTTCACGAAGAATATGGTCTTCCTTTAAGTGTAGCAGAGTCATCCATATTTTCTACGACTGCTAAATTTCATACTCGTCTACTGGAGATTCTGATACTAGAGAGACATAGAAGAGATATCAAAACATTGAATCGTCTGCTTGATTCCGAACCAGGTATCTCAAAGCAAATCAAACTCATTGATCTGGAAAACCCACATATTTACGAAATTAAGTCACCTATTTTTCAGATGCTTCAGGCTCACAATGAAGATCACCTAGGAGTCTTCAAACGTTTTACAGTCCTCCAAAGCCTCGATCATCTGCACAGTGCAAAACATACCGGGGAAGGTGACTTTGAAAACAGTGACGACCTGCTTGATGCTTTCTGTGATGAGGAAATCATGAACTTCCCAAAGTCACTTGTCGGATCCAACGAAGTCATAATAGATCAGCTCTTGAACCACTCCAAGATTGCTCGAGTGTTATTGTCAGAGCCTTAGTATTTATTAGAGTCATGGAATTTTGAATCTTTCTGTATAGTCACTTGATATCGAGTGCTAACGTTTGTATCCTGATTATTTACTCAATTACAGATCAAATTTTACTCTCTCGACCTAAATTGGTGGATGTTCAAAGAGTATGAAAATTGTGAGTATTCATTCGGTGGTTCACTGTTGGTTGATCTAAGGTCCACCTAAAACAAGGGCCCAGAAGTTACATATTGTCTTCTTTTCCAAAAAAGCAGATGGCCTTGCTTGATTTGCCTCCCTTTTATGTATGCGACCCTTCGAGCCTGTTATTTTACCTAATTTAGTTGATCCATAATTTTGCTCAATCAAGTAATTGGATTTCATCTGGCATTCAACCCATTTTTTCTGTTACTTATCTTACAACTGTCAGAAAATGCACGAATGGGGAAATAAATAGTTTCTCTTCATCGGATCTGCTTGTTACCTTATTTCTATGATGCAACGCGGTCAGTTTTCATGCTCCACCTTCCGTTGGAATGCAAACTCAATCTCATTTCAACACGAATTTACACTGACCCCAGAAACAGAAAAAAATCGACACCTGAATTCTCTGACCCTGTTTACAAACTGACTGATAGATATCAAAACCCAGAGCCAAGAATTCAAGTTTTTGAGACGATTGGTCCTAAGTCTTGCAGACATAAATTTTTCCCATCCTAAAAGTTTTCTGGTCTGCTTCTTTTAGTCAACTTTGGAGTATGAAGTTCCAAAATTCCAGATAAAATTGGGTGAACTGAATTCCAACCTTGGAATTATTGTAGATTTATGGAACCAGAATCAAACAGAAACAGAAGACTTGTTGATTGTATAAAAGAAAGATGTTTCCTTACTAAAAAGGTAAGGGATGGTTGCAAAACCCCTTTTTTTTAGGTTGATCCCATCCCATCCCTAATTTTAATTCAAAATGCTCGGTTACAAGATTACTTTAGGCGCTCTTCTTTTGTCTCCATTTTTCACTGGTACCCTTGCTGGCTGGGACCACGATGATGAATCCACTATCACTATTTCCACCACCACCACCTGGGAAGACCTATCCACTTGGACCAAACCTAAAACTGAAGATTGTGAAGAGTCGGAGCCTCCTGTTACCCAAACAACTACCATCACTCAGGAAGGATCGACTGTCACTACAGGTTATCAGATTATTACTACCACTATTGAGCAGCTTACAACAGTCATCACTACTTATTGTCCTTTACCAGAGACTTCGACTGAGACATCAACTGAGACCTCATGGTCTTCCTGGGTCAACACTTCGAGCAGCACTCCGGTGACAACTCTGAGCACCGAGGTCACTACCCTTACCTCTAGCAGTTCCATTGAAAGCTCTTCTGTCGTCCCTACTACTTCCAGTTCTGTTGTCACTCCTGCAAGCTCCACTTTTGCTCCAAGCTCTGTTGTTCCACACACATCAAGTGTTGTGGAGAGCTCCGTCATTGAGAGTACATCTGTCGTCCAAAGCTCTGCTGTCACTACCACCTCTGGCACTAGCACAACAAGCTCAGCCGGCTACTTCAACAGTACCCTATCGAGTGTCTCATCTCTTGCACCAAGCAGTAGTCTGTCTGTTTCTATTCATTCTGAGGCCGCTGCAAACCTGCTGAAGAGCACTCAATTCTCCAACTACGCGTTGTTGTTGGCAGCTGTTTCTCTCTTTATTTGAGATTTTAACTCAAATATCGACAATTTCTTTGAGGTTTTGTTTCTTTGTCTAGCACTTCCAAGTGCCGACCACCAGATGGTTTTTTACATATGATTTTCCTCTCTGGGTGTGTTTAACTTTTTTTCTTAATGACATCAATTTCTTTAAAGCAGACAAGCAATTTACTTGGAACATTTTTGCAAACTCGAAGCATGCGGGACCTGCATGGACTGCCTGTGGTAACACATACTCTATGAGACATTTCTGCTCCCCTGACGAAAAACGAGTACGATGTGTGATGCTGTGGCTTTCATAATAAAATCCGACAGCAAAAAATGTATCAGATCTCTTAATTGTTCCGCCTAGCTGCAGATCGTTGAGATAAAAAGAAAACCCCTCTGGAACTGAGAATAGGATGCATGACCTTGCTTCTTCACGCTGCCCCACGTTATAGAACTAGCTTTTTGAAGCTTAAATTCTATTGTTGGAACACTTGTGCATAACATTATGCCAGATAGGATACGTAACCAAGAGAAAAAAGGATTTTCTCTTCCTCGGTTGTCGAAATGCCGAAAGGGACTAAAATGGCGTTTCTCGGATTCATCCCGAAAAGATAATGCCCGACGATTTTGTGCCCACGAATCAGCGGTTTTTATCGGATTGGTGGAGACTACTTCGAGCTCAATGATCTCCGCACAAGCCGAGGAGCGTGGGACGGCCCAATTGCGATACTGTCAGCAAATTACAATGCCACCAATATAATTTGAAGTTGAGATTTGTTTCATTGTTCTTTGAGGCTTCCACTGCGGGCAGAGTTTCGGAAAAGTATAAATATGTGTTGGAAATTCTGCGCCCCTTCGAATCGAGTTGCAACCAAGTTTGAAGTCATTTATCAATTCACTTCAATTCAAAATGGTTGCAATCAAATCTGTGCTAATTTCAGCTCTGGCAGCTGCATCTGTTGTTTCTGCTGATGACTCCCCAAAAGAAACAGACTCCCCTTCAGGCTCCTACGCAATCGCCACCTTTCCGGACGGCGGAGATGAGGATGTTTCTGGGTCAATAGAGTTCTCCGCCACCAGCGATGGTCAAGTTTCTGTTTCTGTTGATTTCTCAGGCCTACCATCAGAGGGATATCCATTCCTTTACCACATTCATGTGAACAGAATCCCATCCAACGGTAACTGTACTGCTGCTGGAGGCCACTTAGACCCATACGATGGTTTGGAAACTTGTAATTCTTCAGAACCTGCTGCCTGTGAATTGGGCGATCTGTCGGGCAAATGGGGCACCTTCAACACCTCCTCTTATCAAACCACTTACATTGAACCTTATCTTTCTTTGGATACCGACAGTGAATCCTATTTTGGAAACCGGTCAATTGTCATTCATTATCATAATAAAACAATAATTGCGTGCTCCAATTTGACCTATTATGCCAGTGACTCTGCTTCATTCTCCGCAAGTGCTTCCTCTTCTGCCACTGCTTCTTCCTCTTCTTCAGTCGAAGTTTCTACTGCAGGTTCTAACATGCTCACTGCTAGCTCTGTTTTTGCTGTGATCGCAGGAGCACTCTCTTTCTTGTTCTAAGTATGTTTGTATGGACCGTATTAGATAACAAGCAGTCTGTTTCTTTTTAACCTCTAAAATTTACGTAGTGGATCATTTTGTGTTGTGAAGTCCCATTTATTATTTCGTTACTTTCAAGAGGACGACCCATGCTGCTCTCCGATGAAGTCCGGAGACTCTCAGCTGCTATTGCAAGTTCCCCAGATTCCTCTAAAGCCCCACAAGTTCGTCTTCATGCATGATGGAAGCAAGCAGGACCCTGAATATCAAACGAGCTAATATTAGGTCATCGCTTGACTTTTTTCTGTCAGGCGCCAATTAACTCCTTTAGGTGATGTAAAAGTGTAATATGATGCTTGTTTGGTAATCTGAATCATGGCTTCTCTCCGGTTACACAGTAGAAGGTGAGAGAAACCAAAATTACATACATACATTCATAAAATCATTATGTATACCAATTTTTTCTGAGGCTTGATGGATGTAACTTTTATATTTATTCCACCTCGTTCTCAAAAGTCTCACCTTCGACCAAATCTGGGATCTCGTCATCACCCTCAGCAGCATCTGCTCCTGCACCAGCCTTCAATGCTTCGGCACCTTGGTTGCTTTGGAACGACTCAGCGATTTTTTGCAGCAAATTCAAGTTCTCAGCACCAAGTTGAGGCAGAATGTTTGGAATCAAATCAGTGATGTTCTTCTCTTGGACAAATCCACTGAAGGCATAGGTGTTGTAGGCAGCAGCAGCTTGAACGCCCACTCTGTTGAAATGCAACACCTTACCATCATCTTTGAAGAAGTTGGCTTCTTCAATTCCGTCAAGCACCTGGGCATTCAGTTTCTTCAAAGTGCTTTGGAGCTTGGTGTCATCGGCTTCGGCAGACTTGTTCACCTTTTTGGCCTTCAATCTTTGCCCACCAACTTTCTTGGCTGAGGCTTTTTGCAACTTAGCCAGCTTTTCAGGATCGATTGGCATTTTCAATAATTAAACTAGACTATGCTTAATCAGAAACTAAGAATGTTTGCACTCTCGAAGTTCACCGATGAGTAAGAACTAAAACTGTCCAAAACCTCGTCGGATTAGGGTGCTTTCCAGTCTTTTGTCCAAATTTTTTCACTCTTCTCCAACTTCGACGACGCTGAAGTTTGCGGTGTAGAGATGCTCTTCGCGTTCATGAGTCAATCAAGTAAATTCACTCTGCTTACATGTCTGCTTGCAGCGAGGCTTTCCCTGCCTTGCAGTAGTTACAGCTGAAGCATTTCTTCAAGAATTCAATCACTATTCAGCAAATGGCAGCTAGCTGCTCTTTGCCAAAAAGCTACTGTTAAAAGTACAATATACATTTGTTGCAAAGCACTCCAGAAAATTCTGGTGCTTCAATTTTCAAGATCCCTCCTGATGATCCTCATTCAGCTTGAGGAGTAGTCGCTCTCTGTTTCTCTTACAGGTAAGAGTATCTATGTGTCTTTTGAGAGCATCTTTTCGGGCAAATCCCTTGTGACACAGGGGACAGATGTTTGGAGGAACATCAAGATGTATCTTTTCATGTCTTTTCAAGTCCGAAGATCTCTTGAATTGCATCATGCAGGTCATACAGGTATGCGATCTCGTGCCACCTTCGTTTTTGCTGTCATCATTGGCAGAATATGAGGCTGCTCCTGCAGAACCCGTCTGGCCTCCGCCAGGAGACGCCAAATGGCTTGATCTCTGTGCTTTGTATAACGGTTCCTGAAACCCAAACGAGTACTTATCATCCTGGTCGTTGTCGTTCTCATTCAAACCTGAACGTATTCCAGACGTCGGAGTGCTGACCACAGGAGAAAGGGCTGGCGGAGAGGAGTGATTCTGTGACCTAGATGGAATTAACCCAAGTTGTCTCAGAAGTCGCAGGTGGCTCTGATCGTTCTGGTGTTGCTGTTGATCATGCGATAATGACTGTACAGGAGATGGATGTGAATTCGGACTTTGTCCGTTGTTGTTACCAATGATGGAGGTGATTCTTTTGAAAAGTTCCTGTTGTTCCACGGCATTCATATTTTTGATGCTGGCTGTGAGCTGACCGATCAGATCTCCAGACTCTGCATTGTAAGGTGAGTCGTGTTCGTGATTTTGATGGGGCTGTGCTAGAACACTGAGTGATAAACTGCCACTCGAAGATTGGTCTTGGTGTCTGAAAGCATTCAAATTGAGTTGAGGAAAGGCGTCTGAGCTTTGAATTCCCCGAGAACCAGACACATTCGAGCCGTTGTTCGACACAGGGAAGTATGGACTGCTTTGGGTAGAGCTCTGCGACTGGGCAGGAGAGCTACTTGTAGCGCTCGCACTGGCAAGATATTCTCTTGCAATCGGGACGCCACCATGAGGAGATGTGACATATTGCAATCTGCTGAGAATGTCTCTGACGGTAGGATCTATTCTGTATTGGTGTTTCTTCACCACCTCATTTGCCAGCTTCAGAAACTCGACATCCTCCTGTGTAATAGACTGTGAAGACACTCTTGCCGCTCGATTTGGAGAGATTTTTGGTTTCGATGAGTTTATAAGCTCAATCAGCAACTTCTGTATATCTTCACTTGATTGAAAATGGTTGTTGTTATTGTTCATTTCTTTGTATGGACCTTGAGCATTCTTCACAATACAAAGTGGATCTGATTTCCTCAAATTTAACTTTTCCAATATCTTTCTGTTTCTATAATACAAACACGTCTTCTCAGCTTGTCTTCCTCTATGAGTGACTCCCAATTTACCTTAAAACTCCGTCTACACGTAACTATCAATGTTATACTTCATTATCTTTTTAGTTCCTCCCATCAACTAATATAACTATATATTAAACAGTGGCTCCCTTATGATGGCTTTCAGCAAATCTCCTTCTCTTGGTAAAATATGATGTTTGATCACGTGCCATTGGTATATCTTTTACCCAAGAAAAAGTAGCGGTTTGAAGCCGCAGGGAAAAAGAAAGAGCCTTGGATCAAGCAAGAACATCCTTACATATCTGTTTTCTCAGAGTTAAGTTCACTTTAAGTTCAAGAATCAAGATTCTGCCGGTCAACTAATGAACTACACTCGTTTAATGGGATTACGAACTCTAATTTACTGATTAGAACTGTACTGTAAATCACCGATCTTAAATCCAATAAACTATAAATTATATTAACACACCCGGTATTCAGTTGGCCTTCTCTAACATGGATTCTCTAGCTGGTCCAGTCCCCACCCATTGGATAGGAACTTGAACGAATTCTTCAATAAACTTCAGGTAAGCTTTGGCCTTTTCCGGTAACTCTTCGTAACTCCTGACCTTGGTTATGTCCTGTTGCCAACCTTCAAGAGTGACGTACTCAACGTCCACCTTTTCCAACAAATGGAGGTCCTCTGGGAAGTAATTCAGAGTCTTTCCTTTGTACTTGTAAGCAACAGCAACCTTCAGTTCCTTGAATGAATCCAGAACATCTAGCTTGGTAATGTTAAGAGAGGTATAACCGTTAATGAGACAAGAGTATCTCAAAACAACAAGATCAAGCCAACCGCATCTTCTCTTTCTACCAGTAGTGACACCATACTCAAATCCGATAGTTTGTAGGCTTTCTCCAACTTCATTCAACTGTTCAGTAGGGAAAGGACCTTCTCCCACTCTTGTAGTATATGCCTTGACAACACCATAAACGTTTCTAATGGCCTGTGGAGGCAGACCCAGGCCAGTCAGAACACCACCAATTCCAGTATTTGATGACGTGACATATGGATAGGTACCAAAGTCAATATCCAACATCAAGGCATTTGCTCCTTCGATGAGAATCTTCTTCTTCTGTTGCAAAGCAGTGTGCATGAATTCGACAGAATCCACAACAAATGGTTTGATTTGCTCTCTGAAAACTTTGTATCTCTCAATCTCTGCTTCCACGTCGAAATCGAACTCACCATATCTTTTGAATCTAGTGTCAACCAATCTCCTGAGTCTGTTCTCAAACTCTATCCATGATTCTGGCTCATCACTCACCAAATGGTGGACTCTGATTCCAGATCTAGAAACTTTTGTGGAATACGTTGGCCCAATTCCCTTTCCGGTGGTACCAATTGACTTCTTGTTGGAAGAAAGCTCTGATTCTCTCAGCTTATCCACACGTTGGTGGAAATCAAACACCAAGTGTGCTCTTGAAGACACAAAGAGACGACCAGTACAGTCAAGACCTTGGTCCTCGATCTTCTTGAGCTCATCAAAGAAGGAAGGGATATGAACAACAACACCCGAACCAACGAGGTTCACACAATTGGGGTTCAGAAGTCCTGACGGAAGCATATGGAAATCGTACTTCTTGTCACCAACCACAATAGTATGGCCAGCATTATTACCTCCTTGACATCTAGCACAGACTTCAATGTCGTCACACAACAGATCCACCAGCTTACCTTTACCTTCGTCACCCCACTGGGCTCCCAGAACCACGTCAGCCATTTCAAGCAATATTAATGAACGGTTTATTCAACTCGTTACCAACCCAAACAAAACAACGTGTGTAATAATGCGAGCCAAAGGTTGAAAATACTCCCGATATAAGTCTCGAGGGTCGGCAAATCACTGACTCAGTCCCCGGCGGAAACAACCAAAAAATACGGGTCCTGTCCATCAAATTTTTTTAGAGTACCAGGCCGAGCGTGGTAGCTCCCTGCGGTCCTCTAAGGTTTCTCGGCCGGCTGGCGCGAATGACATCCCCGTGGTTCAGAGTCAAATTCAATTTGAAATTAATTGAGCCCAAGTTAGTGGTAGCTAGCTTTTCGCGGGATTCTCAAAAGGTCTGCTTACACTCTGATTACCGAATTTACGCACAAAAACGTCTCTCCGCAGTCGCAAGAATGGGTCGATCCGTCGGCTGGCCGAAAGCTAGCAGCGTTGGTTCCGCGTAAATCGGAACCGGACTGAGGAAGTCGTCCTTTCAGTGATGTGGAACTGTGAAGTACAGTACATGCATCGATTCACGCAAGCTGTGCTTGATGCGACGTATACTTACTTGCTCTCCCTTTCGGGCTTGTGAAGGCTAAAAAACACCACAAAATCAGTAGTTTGGTGTTAAAAAATAGACGACCAATCCACTACTCGTAATGGTTGCAATTTCGAGAAGCCAGCATGAAGTCTAGACAATTTATTTTTAGATGTTTCATCATATGTCCCCATCGGCAATTAAAGTTTATTGTGAAATCTTCTCGGGGTTATGAATCTGGGGATTTGCAGCACTAAAATCAAACTGATTTTAAAAGTCTGGAAATTCCAGAAGTTAAACTATTCAAGAATTTGATATGAGATTGTCCACAACTTCGTCTTATCAAAAACATTGTAAAAAAACGTAAAAAGTAGAATATTTCAAAGTAAAAGGAACAGAAGTATAGCTAAGCTTGAAGCCCACAGTATCTGTGGTCCGTCAATTCTGCCGCTGAGTGCTTGTGGGCACTCATCATTTGCCCAGAGTAGGGAGAGACCATATGCAATAGGAAGCCATGTTCATGAGCTATTCGCCTTAACTTCTTGGTCCTCTTCAACGGTGGCAACATTCTCGTTCTTATGCAAAGAGGTTGCGTGGATTGAAGGAAGTTTGACACTGAAAGATTAGATTGTGGCGTTAGTCGGGATCAGAGACTCTGCTGACCCTCATACTTACGAAAATCCCTTGATCAAGCTGTATTCATGTTGAATCTCTCCACCTAAGGCCTTGATTCCTTCTTTGAATCTGAATGAGTTAGTTTTGACGTCCAGAAAAGCATTGTCTCTTAATAGGTACTCACTTGGTGATTGTCGGTTCGGTGACGTTTTCTTTCAAGGTCACCTACAAAATGATTAGTAAAATATATGGCAGTCAGGATCCTTAGTGGGCACAACTTACAATAAAAGTTTTCTTTTCAGTGTCAGACATTTCGATGTTTTGATAGCTGTCCTTGGTTGATATCACAAACACTAGCAGCTGATGTGAAGTGGGATTCGCCACTATTTTATCTTAGAGCAGCAATCATTCTGATAAAAATATCAGCACACGTCATGGTCGTGTCTAGAATTCAAAAGTGAAACGTCAAAATCGATATCCTGACAACTGGGAAGCCGCAACCTCGTCGAGCCCTTGGGGCGACAAGGAGTGGCTCTCCAGGGTGGTGCAAGCAATACCGCCCTGAACTGTTGCTCCATTATGGTGTTTTATATGAACGAATGTGGCATAATTAAATATCTATTTGCAAGTACAAGAGTCGATTTAGGATAAAACTCAAACGCCAACTCTCATGCTCAGAGTTGTAGCGAGCGAAAAAAAGTAGGGAGCTTTCGATTGACGAGACGGACCAGCCAGTCTCAGCCCACCTTCGTAGTTATAATAACATGCGTATTTCTAATACTTCCTTGGGGACTTTACATTTTTTTCTAGACCGAGGTCCTTTCCAGTGGTTGACCAGCTGATACGGTCTTTTAAACGACTTACAACACCCCCAGTATTCTCCTGTCTTTGAATTTCTTCCACGACAATAATAGAGACGCAAATTGGTCCCGTGCTGTTCGAATAAATGTCTTTTCAGATAGTCCAAAGTTTTGAAAGCTGTTTTGTGCTTGCAATTTTTTACTGGACATTTGTACACTTTATCATCCTTGTTGTTTTTCTCGGCGTTGTAAAGTTGCTGAAGGTGTTGTCTGATCTCCTCATGCGTGAGCTTTTCCGTCTGTTCTTCAGATGGGGAATCCAGAGGCGAGCTCGAGCTCGACATGTGTATATGTTGTACTGGCAGCTGTGACACGGTTGCTGGTTGGTATCGAATAATAGAGTCCATGGCTGGTTCTGGACTCAGCGACCCTGATTGTATAATTCCCGACTCATAGATGTACTGGAACTTTGTGACAGTTCTAGTTGCCATTGACAAGTTCATGGGAATTCCAGATTGACCAGAAAAGAGAAGTGGAGAATCCACCATCTCAAGAGTGGAAGCTTCAGAGGAAGAGCTTTGGAGAGGAAAGTCAAAATGACGGGGAGTCGGCTTTACTGCTACTGGAAAACATTGGCCCAATTCTGTGGTAACATATTCAGAGGCCAATTGCTGATCCTGTATTGTTGTATTCTTTTTGTTGTATTCTGTAACAGTTTGCAGAGCAGTAGCGCCTACAGTGGGGGCAAGTGTGTTGACATTTGCCAGTTGCAATTGGGCTCTATCCACCAACGAATGTGAGTTCGACAATCCAGGGGCAACGTTTTCCAGAGAAATTGAAGTCGCAGTGGACCTCTGTTTCGGTTCAGCAGGATCGAGAATCTCAGACGAGACGAGAGGAGAGGAGTCGACTGGTGCTGGAGCAGAAGCAGAAGCTTCCGCAGAATGCGTCCAGAAGCAGTCATACGAGGGACTATAGCTGTTCATTCTGAGCCCCCTTTGCGGATTTCGAAATCTCCAAGATTAATGCTGGTGGATGAATACACCCAAGTTGTTTGTTGGTGAAAAAAGCAGCATTTTATTGAAAAATTGTTCCAACTGGGACTCGCCGTTAGCTTTTTTCCGCTGCAGAGCTCTATTGTTCACCTTCGTATTCCAGTATTTAACCGATAACGCCCTTTTGTTATAGTTTTTATTGTTCTCTGATGATCTGCACGAGAGGAACAAAAAAACCCGGCCTTGAGATCAGGCTGTTTAGGGTGGATAGAGCACATATTCTGGAACTCTCTGAGACGCAAAATTCAAGTGCTGGTTGCAGGCCTGCTGCTCCACGCGGAAGTCTCAAGCCTTAGTTTACAAATCCAGTTGTAATTATTGCTTATTACGGCGTTCGGGTACCTACCGCGATACTGGCAAGCTTCGCTTCCCGCGGTGCTGGCTAATGTCAACCTCGGCGAGCAAAATTTGCATATATGCGTACGCCGGCAAAAAGCTTCTGAAACTTTTCAGTACCCCATGCACTCAGCATACCTGCTGTACATTGTGTAGGTACCTTACGCCTTATTGGCAGATTGGGCAATAGGCAATGGGCTCTTTTTTGCATTTTTCTGACTGTTTCTCAGGGGCTGAGGACACCAAGGTGATGGTGGATGCATGCGGCTGACAGTAGACAAGACAAAACCATCCAATCACAGATGGTGAAAAACTCTGCAGAGTTTCTGCTTTGGTTTGTTTTCAATTTTTACCGTTGTAACTGATTGTCTTTTTTGTAGGGTTACTATTCCGATGCGCAACCTCGCCCGTCAAGCCGCCAGGGGCAGAAAACCGGGAAATTGACGTCGGAAAGCCCTGCGCGTGCAAAATGTATGAGAAAATTGCCCAAACGTGGAAATCTGGAACACTCCTGCGGCGCCATCTAGCGCCACCGCAATTGTTCACCGGCCTGAACTTGCGACACCTCTTTTGTGATCCACCTCGATCTGTATGTCCGGTGACGAGGCTTATATGCCTCCGTTGTACTGCTTCATAGTGTCCGCGAGATGGGGCTGATTCAGTTGCCAAGAACTACTACCAAGCTTGGCTAGTCTTATTCACTGGTTTGCAGTTTCTAGACTTTTTGTGCGTCCCCGATCTTCTTTGTAAGCCTCCCTGAGGCTCCACATTATGTAAATTGATTCTAATTTCCGGCAACATTGAATCGCATGACGAAAACATCCCTGTCGGGGCTGACTTTCAGCATGCAAGCGCAGCATCGGGCAATCTTATACACCCCATATTACACAAATCTTAAAATCTCTCGGGTTCCGGATAATTGTAACTAAGGGTTTATTGTCGTGGTGGTGGTGGTGGTGATGTTTCCTTCCCATTTCCCGTAACAGTTGGGCATTTTCTAATGTGCTAAATAGTTTTGGTGTTTCTTTAGGTTGGTGAAAACAGGGTAGTGCCCCACACATCAAAACGTCTAAAAAAAATTTTTATCAATTATTTGAAACTTTTCACTCAGCTCCTCAATAAGAGATCAAAAGTGTATTTCTCATATCGGCATCTATAGACTCCATCTGTTAAATCATTCTGAAACTTGAATGATGGGGAAAGTCAGTAGGAGGGGCCAAGACTCATTTTCCGATAAAAAGAGAAACAAAAGGCACAAAAAACAACACGAAGATAAAAAGATTAAAGGCGCAGAGCAGCTGGACTCTACGGACAAAATTGTGGACGAAATCGATAATGATTATGATGACGTGACCGCATTGCTTGAAGTAGACAACAGCTCACAGAAAAACGATGAACACAAGATTGATGATCACCCCTTCTCGGAAGAGTCGGAGGTCGATCCTGAAGAAGAGGTTGATTCAGACCAGGAGAATGACGAGTTGGAAAAAACATCAGCGGAACAGCAGACAGCACCTTCATTGTCGTCAGAAAAAACACCAGAACTGTTTAAAGAGCTGAAGCTTTCAGAACCGACTATGAAAGCTATCCAAGAAATGGGTTTCAGCACAATGACGGAGGTCCAGGCAAGAACAATCCCTCCTCTACTCGCTGGTAAAGATGTTTTGGGTGCTGCTAAAACAGGCTCTGGAAAGACTCTTGCATTTTTGATTCCTGCAATTGAATTGCTGTACTCTCTGAAGTTCAAGCCCAGAAACGGCGCTGGTGCTATTATCATCACCCCAACCAGAGAGCTGGCATTACAGATTTTTGGTGTTGCCAAGGAACTCATGGCACACCATTCACAAACCCTGGGAATTGTCATTGGCGGTGCTAATAGAAGACAAGAGGCAGAAAAACTAATGAAGGGTGTTAATTTGATCGTGGCTACCCCAGGAAGACTTTTAGACCATCTTCAAAACACCAAAGGTTTCATATTCAAAAACTTGAAGACTCTGATCATTGACGAGGCAGATAGAATTCTGGAGATCGGGTTCGAAGACGAAATGAAACAGATAGTCAAGATATTACCGAATGAGAATAGGCAGTCGATGCTTTTTTCTGCCACACAGACAACAAAAGTGGAAGATTTGGCAAGAGTTTCCTTGAACAAAGCTCCTCTTTATATCAATGTCCACCAAGACAGAGAAACATCCACTGCTGATGGATTAGAGCAAGGGTATGTGGTCTGCAGTTCAGACAAGAGATTCCTTTTGTTGTTCTCCTTCCTCAAGCGGAACCTCAAGAAGAAAGTGATTGTGTTTTTGTCTTCCTGTAACAGTGTCAAATATTACAGTGAGCTATTGAATTACATTGATCTTCCCGTCCTCGATTTACACGGAAAACAAAAACAACAAAAACGGACAAACACCTTTTTTGAATTCTGTAATGCAAAGCAAGGATTTCTTATATGTACCGATGTGGCCGCTAGAGGATTGGATATTCCTGAGGTTGATTGGATTATACAGTTTGATCCTCCTGATGATCCTCGTGACTACATTCATAGAGTTGGAAGAACAGCAAGAGGATCCAAGGGTAAAGGAAGATCTTTGATGTTTTTGACTCCTTCTGAACTAGGTTTTTTGAGATACTTGAAAGCTGCCAAAGTTCCACTCAATGAATACGAATTCCCAAACAATAAGATAGCTAACGTTCAGTCACAGCTGGAACAGCTGGTGAAAAATAATTACTGGCTTCACCAGTCTGCTAAAGACGGTTACAGAGCTTATTTACAAGCCTACGCCTCGCATCATCTCAAAACTGTCTACCAGGTTGACAAGCTTGATCTTGTCAAGGTGGGCAAGTCTTTCGGATTCTCTGTTCCTCCTAAAGTGAACATTACGATTGGATCGAGCTTAGCAAAAAGAAAAAGTAAACGATACCAGGTTTAGATTACATTTTTTCGAATAGATCCTGCATTAATAATTGTCAGATGTTATCCCGTCCTCAGAAGAATCAACCTCTCGGTATATGTGAGGGTGATTTCAAATAATATCCAGTAGCGTGTAGCATTTGATATCGTGACTCATTTACGTCCCAGCAATGTCAAAAACTCTTCCCTTGTCTTTTGCTGTGATCTAAAACATCCCAACATACAACTTGTAGCGGTGACAGCTCCAGATTTCTGAACCCCTCGGCTCACCATACACATGTGGGTCGCTTCTATAACCACAGCAACACCTCTTGGCTGTAATATCTCACTCAAAGCAATGGCTATCTGTTTAGTCAATCTCTCCTGAACCTGAAATCTGCGAGAATACATTTCAGCCAGTCTTGCAAGCTTGCTCAAGCCAAGAACCTTTTTGTTTGGAATATATCCGATATGCACTTTACCAAAAAATGGAACCAGATGATGCTCACAAAGTGAATGTATCTCGATGTCTCTGACAATCACCATTTCATCGTGATCCTCTTCAAAAACAGCACGCTTGATAACATCTCCAATATTATCCTGGTACCCCTTGGTGAAAAACAGCATGGCACGGGCATATCTTTGAGGGGTTTCCAAAAGGCCTTCTCTGGTGACATCTTCTCCGAGCTCAGTCAAGATGGTTTTGACGGCCTCGGCTATTCTTTGCTCTCTCGCTAATGCCTCCTCTTCTGTCGACTCCAATCTTGTTCTGGCTCCTTGTGAAGGCCACGAAAGTCCATCAGAGTCTATAGGGGGATTCAAAGTGTACGGAGAGGCTGGTCTGGTATTCAAAGGAGTTTTTAATCTTTTGTAATAAGGTTCTTTAACCGGTCTTGGGTGCAGTGGAGCGATATCAGAATGTTCTTCGTCATCCTCTGGGAGGTCATGAGCCGACGCCAGTGGTCTTGAAAGAGGAGAAGGGGGGTGAGAGTGTTTGTTGTTGCTATGCCACGATGAGGGAGCCCCGTCTATGCTGTTGTTGGGTGTCATCAAAGACAACTCTTTCACCTTCTTATCAATTTCATTATCGATTGCGTCTTTTCTAATCATGTTGATACTTGCGGAACAGACAGCGTAGACTAGCTGTAGCTAAGTGGCTAAGAATGAATATTGGTCAAGTGTCTAAATTTAAAGATATGAACATTCAGCTTCATATACGGACTGCTATCTAACGATAACGATATTCTCCACAAACAGAGTCGCTCTTCCGAGACATAGCCTTGAAAAATTTTCGGTCGTGTTACTTAGTCCAAGTCACAAGGAAACGAGAAGCAGGGTATATTTATCAATTGCCAGATTCACAGACCAGTGACTCCTTACGATTGTAAATTTCTCACTCATGAGACTTCTATTTGAAAACCAATAATCCGGCTTTTGTTCGTTGAGGCAGATGAAGGTAGATCAATTCTCGGATAAAATTTGCTTATATAATCATTTTTCAGCCTTAAGGTTCAACTTGGAACCGGGGAACGGTGAGAAAGACGACGAATGCCGGATGATTCTCGTCGGGATCTGATTGTCCAAAATGTTTAGTGCAACAAAAATGAAGGTGGCATCAAGTAGGGTTGTTCATGTCGCACGGTTTCAAATAGATCTGATTCCCTTTTACGAACAGCTTCCGGACCGAAACCGAGACGCGGGGGCCACGGGCCACGAAAAAAAAACATTTCAACAAGGCATTGATTTTTACAGTGGTGGGATCTTGTTCAAAGTTACCTCATCACTGGGGAATCTGCAGCTGAGGTTTGCCCTTATAGAAGTGGGAGTGTATATTATACAAGATGGATGGCTCTGGAGTGGTATACTTCCTTGGCCTGGTGGCTTTTGCATGGTATCTGGTGGTAATATTTGTTTCCTCAATCGGGTTTATTACCATACTTCGGAAGTTCAACAAAGAAGCCAGACATTACATTGATCTGCAAATCTCGGAAGATGAACTGGAGGGTGTGACAATTTTGAGGCCTTTGAAGGGCACAGATCCTGAGATGGAACTATGTCTTCGATCTTCTTTCGAACAAAACTATCCTCTCGACAAATTCCAAATCATCTTCTGTGTGCAAGACCAAGGCGATCCTGCCATTGGAATCGTCCGGAAACTCATTGTGGAGTATCCCGAAGTTGATGCAAAGTTAATGGTGGACACAGATCAGGAGCACAAGTGTAATTATGGTCCAAATCCAAAGGTGAATAATCTGGCTAAGGGTTATGAGGCTGCCAAGTTCGATATTCTTTGGATTCAAGACTCGAACGTTTGGTCAACTCCAAATACGTTAAAAAGATCTGTTCACTCACTCCTTGGATCTTACAACAACGGCGACCACACGTCCAAAAAAGTCAACCTTGTTCATCATGTTCCGTTGGCAATATCGCTCGACCAGGAGACCCTGGGTGCCTGTTTGGATGAGATGTTCCTCTCCAGCTCTCATTCCAAATTCTATGTGTCTTTCAACCAAGTCGCAGTGGCCCCATGTGTTAACGGGAAGTCGAATATATACAGAAAGTCAGCCCTTGACGATGCTGTTTACAAAATGGGTCAAAGGGCTTCCAAAGCGAGCGTCGACGGTCAGAGCGGTGACATGTTTGAAGATGCTAAACTCTACAGTCAAAAAAAGGGTCAGGGATTGCGGTTCTTTGCTAGATATATCGGGGAAGATAACATGATTGGAATAGCATTGTGGGAGTATGGTCGAGGTCGCACAGGAATGACAGGCGACTGTGTTGTCCAGCCCTTGGGAGGCCAAAACAGGTTGGTGGATTACTGTCACCGCAGAATCAGATGGCTGAGGGTGCGGAAATATATGGTTCTGGAGGCAACTATGCTTGAGCCCACTACCGAATGTCTTTTCTGCGGGCTTTACGGAAGCTTTGCTGTTGGATCATTGTTTTACAATACCCTTTTCAGCAAGAGCTACTTTCTTTTCCATGTTGTTGTTTGGTTTCTCATTGATTACGAGCAAAGTCATTACCTGTTCAAATCAATCCGTCCTGAAAGCGGTAAGCCATATTTTCGGAGTACACCCCAAAAGAAGATTATTCCATTCATAAGACTATGGATCTTAAGGGAAGTGTTGGCATTTCCTGTGTGGGTTGTTGCCGTTTTGGGATCAGAAATAGATTGGCGAGGCCAGCCTTTCAAGATCAATGCTGATCTTTCGGCCGAGAAATTATAAATAAGCATATTTGTACATGTATATTAGTTTATAGAGGACTGTCTGTACAACAGTCAACATTGGCATTTTGCTTCGCAAAATGCAAAACCGTTCATTCAAAAAGTGTTTGGTCATAAATATACACCACTTGAAGTCAAAAAATATATCTTACCCAATTCAGGGCCTTCTAAAAGCAGCGAAAAGTCGGGGTAAAATTGAAAAACAATTCGACAAGGTACAAACAATAAAAGAAGAGAGAGTCAGTTACTCTGCAAATCAAGGGAGCAATGTCAGGACCCGAGATAACTGCGATAATTATTGGTGCTGGAATTGCTGGAATCAAAGCAGCTACCGAATTACACTCTAAAGGAGTCAAAACACTTATATTGGAGGCCAGAGATAGAATTGGTGGTAGACTGTACACCTACCGTCATCCAGACTCAGACTATGCTTACGATATCGGTGGTTCGTGGTTTCATTCAACTTTGACCAATCCTCTTTTTCATAATTCCGTTGCTAGAGGTAATGTTGAGTACTTTTTCGATGACAATTCCGCTCTAATTGTTGGACCAGATGGTCCAATACCTTCTGAGTACAGTTTGAAGCCTGTTGTGGATGAAATGAAGCTTTACGCATCCACTGCAGAAGATGACTCCAATCTCAAGACAAGATGTGCGGGGAGGAGTACCTCAAAAAAATGGACAAATTCCTCACCCCTGAACAAAAGAAGTACGCCCCATCCCTTTTGAGAATATCCGAAATCTCTAACGGAGTTGATTGGGAAATGTTTTCCAGCAAGCTCAACTCTGGGGCATACACCAGAAGAGACGCTTATGTCACTTCAGGTTACGATCAAGTGATCGAGAATGAGCTTGATGACTATCCAAAGGATTTAATTCTGACCAACTCTGTGGTGAATCGAATTTCTAAAGAAGGTGAATTGTTCAGAGTTTCAACCACCGATAATAAAACTTTCACTTCATCATATGTGGTGGTCACAATTCCGCTTTCGGTCTTGAAATTGACAACTCAAGAGCCAACCGCAATTGGTGCAATTCAGTTCAGTCCAAAGCTCCAGAAACCATCACAAATTTATTTGAAAAGACCCACTTCGGTGCTCTTGGAAAAAGTAGTTTATGAGTACCATCAGGCATTTTGGCCAGAAGTTGAGAAATTTATTGTGACCCCTAGTCCTGACGGTTCTGTTTCTGAGGCTGCCTTTTTCCCTCCAGTTGAACATAACAAAAGGCTGGCAGCAGCGGATGCTGAGTCTTTGAAGGCTTTTGACTTTCCAGTTCTCATCTCTAATCTACAAATGGTCAAGAAAGCCCCTGCTCTGAAGTTTTTGATTCCTGCTCCTGCCTCTCATTTACTGGAAGCCGACGTCGGAAAATACAGTAAGCGACTGCTGGATCCAATTATATCTAAAATTTGCGGCATCCCTGTCGACGAGCTGCCAAAACCCAAACTAGTTTTCTCCACCAATTGGTCCTCCGATCCATTCGGTAGAGGTTCAATTGCCGGAAATGCCGTTGGGGACGTGTTGGTCAATGATGGGTTGTTGGAGGGCGTGGGTAACCTTCGATTTGCAGGAGAGGCCTACTGCTACGAAGGCCATACTAACGCTCACGGAGCCTACATCAGTGGAGAAAGAGAAGCCAAATTCATTCTCAAGAGTCTGGGCATTTAGTGCATGCACAGCCTGGGAAATATTTAGATCAGTAAAGATTTGTGCGTATTTTGTAAACATGCATGTTTTAGTTGGCATTTCTGGTTTTTGAAAAGATTTTGTATGTTTAGCCAAGGTCTGACAGGTTGATCAGGCTTCTATTTGCTGAAAGTGAAACATGAGTGGTGCTGAAGAGATTAGGAGAAAGTTTTCTGATGCAGGACAAGCCCATTTATTCAAGTTTTGGGATGAGTTGAGTGCCAAAGAAAAGGAGCTATTTATTTCTCAGCTGAGCAAAATCCCTGACCCTTCAGAGTTTGTCAAATCGGTTAGAGATGCTATAGAATACAGTTCTTCTGTGACAAAATCTCGCAATTTTACTCCTTTGCCCGCTTCTGTTTGTGCTTCGACGTTGGACAGTTCACCAGATGTATTAAATTCCTGGATGCTGGAGGGTTACAATCTGATTTGTGCAGGAAAAGTAGGTGTTATTTTGATGGCTGGTGGGCAAGGGAGTCGATTGGGCTCATCAGATCCTAAAGGATGTTATGATGTCGGTTTGCCATCTCATAAATCACTATTTCAATTGCAATGTGAACGGCTGCTTAAATTACAAGATTTGGCAGAGACTGACACGGAAATACCGTTGTACGTCATGACATCGGCCCCTACAAGAAAGGCAACCGAGGACTTTTTCAAGAAAAACCAGTATTTTGGTCTCAATCCGGGTCAAGTGATTTTTTTCAACCAGGGAGTGCTTCCTGCTGTCTCATTAGACGGGTCTCAATTGTTGTTAGAATCCAAGAGCTCTTTGGTAGAGAGCCCTGACGGTAATGGAGGTTTGTACAAGGCTATTCAAGAGAATGGGCTTTTAGACGAATTTAAAAAGCGGGGTACAGAACACATTCACATGTATTGTGTCGATAATGTGTTGGTGAAAGTTACTGATCCTGTTTTCATTGGCTATGCTGCCTCTAACAATTGTGACATTGCTACCAAAGTTGTCAGAAAGAGGGATGCTGCAGAAAGCGTGGGATTAATTGTTTCGGATCAAGATACCAAATCTCCGAGCGTGATTGAGTACTCTGAGATCAGTTCTGAGCTTCGTGAACAGCTAGATAATTCCGGGCTTTTGATGTTTAGAGCGGCCAACATCGTGAACCACTACTACAAGGTTGAATTTCTCAACAAGATGATTCCACATTGGGTGAATAGCAGGAAACATTTACCATACCATGTGGCGAAGAAAAAGATTGGTGCAATTGATCTTGGCACAGGGAAGTATTCCAAGCCTGCTGAGCCAAACGGAATTAAACTCGAGCAGTTTATATTTGATGTGTTCAGCTCGGTTGACTTGAGCAGGTTTGGCTGTCTGGAAGTGGATCGTTCCGAAGAGTTCTCCCCGCTTAAGAATGCTCCAGGAAGCGAGAATGATTCCCCGGAGACCTGCAGAAGAAGTTATCTTGAAAGGGGTACACGGTGGCTCGCCAATGCTGATGCCAGCATCAAAGCCCGTCCTGGTTCCGGGAGTGAAGCTTTTGTTGAGGTGAGCCCCCTTACGAGCTATGGGGGAGAAGGGCTAGCTAAGTTTTCTGGGCGGACATTTGCGGGAGGGGAGATTTTGTAGCCTTGTATAGCATTTGTATCGTAATGATAGTCCGGCAGAAGATTGTCCGGGAAAACTACTCCAAATTGCAGCATAAGCGTGCGGCTTACTGATTTGTTCTTTTTTTTATTTTTACCCCAGGCCGTGCCTCCTGCGAAACATCAACTGATTCATCCGGTTGTCAATGCGGCCGGTAGTGAGAGATACGATCCGCAATTTCGGCTGTTGCGCACCGTTATAAAAAAAGTAGCCCTCTTTTGTTTCAAACTTGGACACTTACGAAGGTGTGTTGGCAAATCAATTGGACTGGTAAAGGGCCAAGGTACAGAAGGAGGAGAAAAGGGAACGAAAACGAAAAGTAGCCATGGCTGAGGCCGATAGACCCAGGTTGCACAAACGATCCCTTACAGGATTTACGCCAACGGAAATTAAAGCAATTGACAACTCAATTCCTATCCAAGCCAGAGAAAAATGGACCAAGTTTGGAGTGAAGGAGTTTCAGACTGCAGACGAACTGCAGGCCAAATTTATCGACCATGTTGAGACCACTCTTGCTAGATCTATGTACAACTGTGATGATCTGGCTGCCTATCAGGCTCTTTCAAGCTCATTGAGAGACAAACTGATTCTTCACTGGAATAAGACGCAGCAATTGTACACTGTCAAGGAGGTCAAAAGAGTTTATTACCTGTCATTGGAGTATCTGATGGGTAGAGCATTGGATAATGCCATGATCAATCTGGAAATAAAGGATTTATGCAAAAAATCTACGAGCGAACTGGGATTCAACTTAGAAGATGTTATCACTACTGAGCCAGATGCAGGATTGGGTAACGGAGGACTTGGAAGGTTAGCAGCTTGTTTTGTCGACTCTCTTTCAACAGGAAACTACCCAGGTTGGGGTTACGGTCTAAGATACAACTACGGTATCTTTTCGCAGAAAATTGTTGACGGCTATCAGGTTGAGACTCCAGACTACTGGCTCAAATATGGAAATCCATGGGAAATCCCGAGACTTGAGATCCAAATTCCAGTTGATTTCTACGGACAGGTCACCACTGTCAAGGATGAAAAGACAGGAAAGACATATAAGCAATGGCAAGGGGGTGAAAGAGTTCTCGCAACAGCTTATGATTTCCCTGTTCCTGGTTATGATACGAATAATGTCAACAACTTGAGACTGTGGTCGTCGAAACCTACAAACGAATTTGATTTCCAGAAATTCAACGAGGGTGATTATTCTAACTCTGTTAGCCAGCAACAAAGGGCAGAATCGATCACCGCAGTTTTGTATCCAAACGACAATTTTTACCAGGGTAAAGAGCTGAGATTGAAGCAACAGTATTTCTGGGTGGCAGCTTCGTTACACGATATTGTTAGAAGGTTCTTGAAGACAAAAAAACCATTTTCCGAATTTCCTGATTATGTGGCCATCCAATTGAACGACACTCATCCCACCATCGCTATTGTTGAATTACAAAGAATTTTGGTGGACCTTGAAAAGGTTGAGTGGAATGAAGCTTGGACTATTGTCACCAAAACTTTCGGCTACACCAATCACACTGTGATGAGCGAAGCTTTAGAGAAGTGGCCATTAGAGTTGTTTTCCAATCTTCTTCCAAGACATTTGGAAGTAATCTATGACATTAATCTAGGATTTTTGCAAGAAGTGGAGAGGAAATTCCCAGGTGACAGGGAATTGTTGGGAAGAGTTTCAATCATTGAAGAGTCTACGCCAAAGAATATAAGGATGGCCAATTTGGCTGTGATCGGGTCTCACAAAGTGAATGGTGTTGCAGAATTACATTCTGAGCTCATTAAGACTACTATCTTCAAAGATTTTGTTAAAATCTATGGAAATGAAAAGTTCACTAATGTCACCAATGGTATCACTCCTAGAAGATGGCTGAGACAGGCCAATCCTGGATTGAGTTCTCTCATTGCCTCAAAACTTGGTGGATATGAGTTTTTGACCAAACTCAACAAACTCAAGGGCCTTGAAAAATATTTAGATGACGAGGAGTTTAAGTCTGCATGGTCAAAGGTTAAGCTTGACAACAAAGCTAAGTTGGCTAGACTCATCAAGGAATTGACCAGTATCGAGATCAGTCCAAATGTTCTCTTCGATATCCAGGTTAAGAGAATCCATGAGTACAAAAGACAACAGTTAAATATTTTAGGTGTCATCTGGAGGTACTTGCAGTTGAAAAAAGCTTCTCCGGAGGAACGTTCAAAATGGCTTCCAAAAGTTTCAATCGTTGGTGGTAAAGCTGCTCCTGGTTACTATATCGCTAAGAGAATCATCAAGTTAGTCAACGCCGTCTCTTCTGTGGTGAACAATGACCCCGATATTGGAGACTTGTTGAAAGTTGTTTTTATCCCTGATTACAATGTGTCGAAGGCCGAGATTATATGCCCTGCTTCTGATATCTCCGAACACATTTCAACTGCAGGTACCGAAGCTTCCGGTACCTCAAACATGAAGTTTGTGTTGAATGGAGGTCTGATCATTGGAACAGTCGACGGTGCTAATGTTGAAATTACCAGAGAAATTGGTGAAGATCAAATATTTTTGTTTGGTAACTTGGCCGAGGATGTCGAGGAATTGAGACATGAGCACCAAATGGGCCGGATCTCCATTCCTGATTCGCTGAATGAAGTTTTTGAAGCGCTAGAAAGTGGTGTATTTGGTAACTACGAGGAATACAAGCCCCTGGTGGACAATATCAAGTACCATGGCGACTACTACCTGGTGAGTGACGACTTTGAAAGTTATCTAGAAGCTCAGAGCACTATTGATTCGGAATACAAGAACAGAGATAATTGGCTCCGGAAATCTATTATCTCTGTTGCCAACATGGGCTTTTTTTCCAGTGACAGATGTTTGGATGAATACTCTGGTAATATCTGGAACATCGAGCCTATAACCGAATAGGTTCAATCATTTTTAAGGTGCAAAATAACTGCGTTTTTATCTGTTTGCCTTTCCTTTACCTACACCTCGTTTCATTATAAATAAGAAAGTATGCTACAATCACAACTTCATTTTCTTTTTGCAAAAGTATAGATTGTGTCCCAGACAGCATCCACTTGGAGATGGTCATTCCAACCGGCATTTCTCAAGTCATTCGTCATCAATATGATCAAATCTTGCGCGGTATCTTTTTTCCCCGGATTTGCAGAATACCATCTGTGCAGAGCACTGTAAGTTTTCATGAAGGTAATGAAGTTTTCGAGTTTCATTGTCTTTTTGATGTGTAAGATGTTTTCTCCACTTATTTTTTTGGTAGCCAGAGCAGTTTTGCGGTCTGAATCAGACAAACTACGTTGATCGAACTTGACGATTTTCACATTTTCGAAACGTGGGTCCTCTAATAGCAAGGTGTTTGCATTTTTCAGCCAGTCTCTGAAGTTTTCTTTCCCATCGTCCCACAGAGTGCCCATAAATTGAGGATCGGTGTATACATATTTTTGATAGATCTCATTGAATTTCGGATTCTCAAAAATAGGCTCAACATACAACCAAAAAGCCAATGTGCCACCTGAAACAAGAGATTTTTCTGCTTCCGATAGAAACTTGCCTGCATCAAACCAGTGGACGCATTCGGCAGCAGTGATTAGGTCAAATTGCAAATCAGGAACTACAACAGACAGCTCTTCTGCTTTGCCAACTTTGAATTGTATCTCATCATCGGAATTCACACGCGATCTACACTTTGCAATCATAGTACCACTTGGATCAAGAGCAATTGTTCTTTGAAAATACCGGGCCAATGGAAAGGTTGCCTGACCTGTACCACATCCCACATCCAGATAATTCTCTCTTTTTGCCCCATGATAAGATAAAATGAATTCGAAGAATTCTGGAGGGTAAGTGGGCCTGAACAATTGATAATTGTCTACATTGAAGCTTGATTTCGAGTAGGTCGCCATCTTCAATGTGCAATGTGATGTGAAGAGAATAAAGAGCTGCTAACCCCGCATATGGCAACTACTTCTTTATATAACCTGTAAAAAATTGAGCCGCACGCCTACCGGTACCGGTTACTTCTCTCCTGTACCGGAGAAAGAGTTGATGTAGTCGAGAAAGGGTGAATCAGCCGGAGTAAATTTCATGAGAGCTAAAAACGAATACAGAGATAATTGGAAGGAATGAGTCGTAAAGGAATAACGCGGTTTTAGTGTGGAAACCAAGCATGCAACTATTTAGTGGTGCAATTCAGTGACCAGACCGGAAACAACCACTATCTGGTGACAGGCTTTATTCCTCAATAAATGTATAAATATCCAGGGAACCAGGAATCAAACACTCGTTATTTTGAAAGATGAACCGGTATGCTGTTTGAGAGCTTTGAGCAATTCATAGTTAGAGGTAAAGTTTGAAAATTCCTGTGGTCTGTCGAAAGACTCGCTGTCTCCTTCCTGACCTTTGCTACCCGTGATGAGCAGCTCCTTTAAACATCTGTTTTCCATTTCAAGGGTTTTGATCTTGACTTTGAGAGTGGAGATTCGTTCATGAACTAGCCTGAAGCTTTCCTCCATTTCCTTTTCCCTCTGTTTCTTCTTGATTCTGAATCTTGCAGAAGCAAGGGTATTCCTTCTTCTTTTTTCCAAGCTGACTGGCGTAAGTGACTCGGAAGAGCCGTTCAAGGATCCACTTCTGCTACTAATACGATCATTTTCGCTGTCGAGCTCGTTTTCGTGGTCGTTTTCGGCCTCCCGTATCGATTGATTGCTGTTTTCAATGGTCATTGTTGATTGTGAGCGTATAGTGGTCTCGTGAGGTGAGATTGTTGTTGGGGGAACATCCAATGGGGTCTGAGCAGCGCGTTGTCTGTTACGAGTGTCCAGATTTTGGAACTGTATATTTGAAAACTGCGAGAGATCCTCGGAAGCAGATGTTGTTGGAAATGAGACTATTGAAAATGGAGATTGGTAGCTGTTGAAGTCAAAGTCGTCCAAGTTGAATCCGCCAGATTCCTTCTTCATTTCATCTACCAAAGGGTTTTGTACCCGTGACATGTTTTTCATCGTATGGCTCCTCGGCGGTATTTAACTCATCAATCACGTTGCGATCCGCAGGACAGGTGTCAGATGACCAGAACAAAACACAAAACTGTGGATATATATACTTTATCTTTCGAATTTGACACTTCCTTCTACAACAGGCAAAAGTCCGTTGAAGCAAAACACTTCCATTGGTCGAGAGCCGCCAAACTCAGCAAATTACTAATATGAGCCACACGTCATTTGAGCCTCACTACGTAAACCTGGCTCAGGCACAATAAAAATCCGCTTCACCAGACCGGAAAAAGAAACTGTTCCTCTGGGCCTTGTGTCCAACAGCAACGAAGTTGTGTTTTTCATAGCTTCCGCTTATTCTAGTAGCTCTTACGACTCCGATAGACAACCCCACTTGATCCTCCAGAAGTGCGTCTTCGCCTTGGACTGGAACTACCTTCTTCAGGGGAAAAAAACTGTGGCGTTCGCGTTCACCTATAGCTGCCTAATCCACCTTCCTTTGCCACAGTCGGATTTTTTGCCCCTAATACTGCTGCTCAAGCGACCAGGTGCGGAGTTTTTCCTTGAAATGGGGCTCAACGAACGTGGCCAAAGAAGTGCCAGCGGGCCACCCGGTCCCCTTCAATTCAGGGGTTGTGTATATTTTCGGGCGAGGAAGGAAAAGCACAAAGGTAATATCACTGTATATTTTAAATACCACAGTTACCCGCCCTTTTGGTCCGTAGAGCTGTTTCGCATTCAAGGTCTCATACACTTGAGCCCATCTACAAGCATGACTTGAACAAGCCTGTATTGAACCATTATCAAACAAAATCTATTCGACGCATACAGAATACAACCAACTAACCGTACGAAGTAGCAAATAGTAGCAAACCTCAAATAAAGCAGCCGTGGCTAACATGTTACAAAAACTGACAATCTAGCAAACGTCTAGCAAATCTAACAATGTAGAGCTCTCGTTTGTATAAAGTTGAAAAAAGAACTCCCTCTAATTATCCTTTATTGAAACACTGA
Source organism: Ogataea ortonii (assembly GCA_030561785.1). NCBI lineage: Eukaryota > Fungi > Ascomycota > Pichiomycetes > Pichiales > Pichiaceae > Ogataea > Ogataea ortonii. The sequence continues at coordinate 240,278 of JAKTYE010000010.1, forward strand.
GTTCCGCAACTTACAACAGGTACAAAGCAGCAGCTCCAACAGCGGCGAAAGCACCAACCTGAGCAACAGGAACAGCGGCATCGGAGTAACTCGACACAGAGTATGAAGTCGAGGTAGAGTTGGTGGCAGTGGAAGCAGAGGCCATGAACAAAGTAGCGAGTGTAATTCCAAATCTCATTGTAGGATTTATTTTTTTATTACAAAAGTCTGTCTAAGTAGAAAAGCAAAGGCAAATAGTGGGAGTTCCCACCCTTATATATGGATTATGCTTCCCACAACTGGTTGCTGCCCAAATACAGTTAGCAAATAAGCGATAAAAATTTTTGTTCCTTTTTCATCTCCCACATAATAGAAGCGATGCATAATTTTCCATAGTATGCTAATTCAGGAATTCAATTAGTGCCGTTTCCGGAAATAAACCACACTAGAACGTTGCAGTTGAGAGACACCACAACAGCCTTGATAAGCTAACATGCATTGCGGTGGCAAAATCGCCTTAGGAGATATGAAACAGGCGGTTTTCACTTCGACAGACTTGCACATATGATAAGTATCCGGGCTTACCAAACGTATATATTCCGGGCTTCCAGTCGGTGATTGCTGTTATTGCTCGCAAGACCTAAATTGTGAATATAGGAAACTACTGAAACGCCGGCGCAAGACCGACCCCTTATACTTGCTTTGCTTTATTCAACAGCGTCCTGTTACGAAAGTCATATCTGACCTTTGTTGTTCGATTAGAGAGAGAAACCATAGAAAATCAGAATTCGTATTGACTCCGCACTGTAGAATGTTGTCAAAAGCACATAACTTCGAGCAGGTAAAACATTCTTGACACTGCTTGGTAAGGTTTGAATTGATGTTTTCCTGCCTTTTGAATTAGTTTCTCTGAAAATACTGTTTTATTTTGCAGCTTATTAAGCATACCGTTCAGTAGACAAGATTTGAAAGATTTGACGTCAAACTAATCCTCTCTAATCAGTCACAGGGCTTAGACTGATGAGAGCCACAACATAATGTTACGTAATGTATTACGTAGTCAGCTTCATTACTTAGCTTCTTACGTCACCCGCCAAAGGAGGATTGACTCAAAAAGTTACCAGAATTTCTTACATCTACAAGACCACACCGATTGACTGCACAAACCAGGCAGTGTTGAAGGTTATGGGACCCAGTTTGCTTCAATAAACCGAAGTATTGAGCCAGAATCAAGACTAGTTCAAAAGTTGAGGGTTGGCAGAAACAAAACTGGAGATAAAATATAGTCAATTACCAATACACAGGATCCAAGCAAATCGCATATAATAAGAATCTTCAGCCCTTATGTCGGCTAGAACGGCCAAATCTTCCATTGGAATTAACCCTGAATTAGGGAACGAGAAACAAAATGCCACTTCGCCGGCGGCATTCCAGAGGAAAAGATCAACTTCAAGAACTCAGAATAATTATAATTCTATCAACAATAATTCCTTCAATCTTTCAATTGGCAACTCTTCTGCTGCATCACCGTCTGTTTCCTCGATTGAGGAGCATCCTTCTGAGGTGAGACCACCAGCTCTTCAAAAATATGCTCATGTGGTGAAGCTGCTGTCACCGGATCAGAATCCTCCTGAATTAATCAAAATACTGAACGTGCCTTTGTCGCCTGATACGCTCAAAATAGGCAGGCAGAACGTTCCAAAAGTAACGAACAAAATAACAGACGGTTATTTTGATTCCCGTGTTCTCTCTCGAAATCATGCTGAGCTATTTATCAAAAACAATAAGCTTTACATCAAAGACTTGAAGTCTTCAAACGGGACTTTTATTAATGAGGAGAAGTTGGAGCCCCACAAAGAGTACGAGCTAAAAATTGGCGACAAACTAGATCTGGGAACAACTCTGGAGAGCCAAATGGCACATAAAAAGATAACATGCAAAGTGGTGGAGTTCAGTTATATAAGCTTGTTTGACTACGAAAACATTATCACCCAAGCTTTGAATAAAGGAAGTCTCGAAACCAAGAAGTTGGAGCTGTTCAATAGCGCTTTGGATGCCTTGATATTTGGTGATGTTCTGGAGGATCAGGAGGACATTGTGTTAGAATCTCTTTTGGAAAACCTGGACCGCATTGATGATGAAATTACGGAAACTGATTATAAACCAAACTCTAACAACAAGGATGATAAGATTGTCACGAACTTGAGTATTAAATCATCTGCAAAACTAGAGGATGTGATCCGAAAGCTTATAATCTCGATAAACAATGAGTACATACAACAACAGAAGCTGAGAGAGGTGTCACGATTCTTGAAAAGCTATACTCAGTTTACTTCAGGAATTCAGAATGGGGGCCAGGGAATGAAGGATCACGAAGTTCCAAAAACCTTAGATAAAACCAACGAAAAATTAAAGAAATGGCAACAGAAAGCAGAAAAGGCTGATGAGAGAGTAAGATCGCTAGAGATCGAACTGAACACGGTGAGAGGTCACTTGGCTACAGCGAGACAGAGTGAAACAAATGTGCAGACTAAGTTTGACCAAAACAAAATTTATCAGTCCCAAATTGCAGAGCAAGTAGAAAAACTGAAGACAGCGAACAACATGATTTCTACCTTGTCAACGGAGCTTGACTTGGAAAGAAAAACAAATGAAGAAAGACTTGATGAGCTCGAAGCCATTAAAGTGGAAAATTCCTCACTGCTAAGTCAGTTCAAAATTCTCAATAAGCAGCTTGAGCAAGCCTCAAACGACGCGAACGGTGTCAAAGCTTCAGATCGAGCTTTGCTCAGATCTTTGGATACCAATAACAAGTTTGATTCCCAACAACCATCACATGTCGTAGGTGTCTTGGTAGAAGTGGACCTTGTCGAGACAGAGAATGGAACCAAGCCATGCAATTATATTGATGAGCGCACAAGCACTCTGGAGGATAGAAAAATTAAGAAACTAGTTGATGCTGAAGGAACTGGGTCATTCGAAAACACCAGATCCGTCCTCGAAGCTTCGCCAAGCAAATTGATTGGCACTGACTCAAATATTTGGCACTATGCTATTGTGTTATTCGCAATATTCATTGCTACATTGACAATGTTTTATTCTGAATTTTTCAAAATTTTCACAGGTGGGCCTTGATCCATGAGGTTGACTCCAACCAGAGAAGAGCTCTCGAATGTATGTGAAGTTCATCTGTTAGACATGCTAATATATTAATATGCATTATGTTACAACTTGTATGTACAGATTTGTTGGAGGTGAGCCAATAAGTTATCGAGGCCATTGTCAACTGTTTCTTTATGATAATCGATGTGTTGAATGCCTAGTCCTTGGGAAAACGCCTGAACGAACATATTGCTGACGAATTCCAATGGTAAGTTGTAGCTCTTCCCCAAACTATTAAGTTCATGTTCCAGAGAAGTCTGCTTGAAGTCTGAAAGGCCACACATCACCACTCTCGGATCATTGAGATAGGACAAGTCCGAACAACAGTTGATAGAAATCCCATGAGAGGTGATTGATCTCTGGACGTTTACCCCAATTGATGAAACTTTTTTTATATTATGGTCCTGCCCTTTTATCCAAATGCCGGTATTTTCTGTAGTTAGGGCATCGAGACCGATGGCTGGAGATCTTATTATGGAAACTACACTCTTCTCGAGCGTGGACACATAGCATTTGGAGGTCAACCGATGGTATTGCGAAAGATCAATTATAGGATATAAAACAAGCTGTCCGGGTCCATGAAACGTGATCTGGCCTCCTCGTGAAGTCTGGATATATTTTGCCCCTTTGATGGACTCAATCAACATTTTTTGTTCAGACGAAGTGCGAGTTTTTTCTCGTTTTCCTCCAGTGTAAGTAGGTTCGAACTGAAATGACAAAACGGTCGGAAACATGCTGAAGGTATTCTTTTTTTTCAAAATTTGATTCTTGCGGATCTCTAGGAACTTAGACACAAGAAACTCCTGGATCCTGCTCCCCACAGAGTACGGTATCACTCCCTCAAAGTGTATGTGTTTGAGACGATTACCAGAGGACGTGGTCGGATAAAATTTAGTTGGACAGATAGTTGTTGATAACGAGCTCATAAACCTCTGAGACATTGTTGTACAAAGAGAACCGTTCCCGAGCATTATTGACACTGCTTTTGAGAAATGTGAAAGCATTTTCTTTCAAGAACACCGCCAAGATGATTCTCAAGATCTGTAAATAAATTTTATTAGAAGTCGCGTAAGGCTTACCAACTGACTCCATGTAAGCTAGTGCCTTGTTTCTCTTGTTTCGCTTGCAAGCCCTCCAAAAAAAAGGAGCAGCTCGATATTCAACTAGCAGATCCATGAGAGTGCTTTGTGTGGCGGAGAAACCAGCAATAGCCAAAGCCGTCTCTTTCATTCTCGGAGGCGGTAGGGTGACGACCCGCAACACGAAAGTTGGGTGGATCAAGAACTACGATTTCCAATTTGATTTCCCACAATTTGGGCCCTGTGAGGTCACAATGACTTGTGTTACTGGACATATCACAGCTTTGGATTTTCCTGAGCATTTTGGATGGGGGAAATGTAGTCATCAGGCGCTCTTCGATGCTCCTTTGCAAACAAAGTTCAATGGAAAGGACTCGGCACACATATCCAATAACATCATCACTGAGGCTAGTCGAAGCAACATTTTGATGATATGGACTGATTGCGATAGAGAGGGAGAATACATTGGCTACGAGATAGTGCAACAGGCCACCAGGAAAAATCCAAATATTGCATTAGAGACGACTCACCGCGCCCATTTTTCTCATTTAGAAAGATCACACATTCTCCATGCTGCCCGCAACACCGTGCGTCTCGATAACAACGCAATTCATGCTGTGATGACTAGAATTGAGCTCGATCTCAGAACGGGCTCAAGTTTCACGCGATTTCTTACTGATCTGTTCAAAAGATCGTTTAAAGTCGATCAGGTCGTCTCCTACGGAGGTTGTCAGTTTCCCACCCTTGGATTCGTTGTCGACCGTTACAAGAGAATCAAGAACTTCAAACAAGAAGAGTTTTGGACACTGAATCTGGCATTTAGGAAAAAAGGCGACAAGTCACGCTCCCATACTCATTTGTCCTGGGACAGAGTAATGTTGTTTGATCGTTTGGTTGGTCTAGGCATCTACCAGCAATGTATTGCAACCAGTGGTGATCAGGCAATCATCAAGAAGGTTGAAACCAAGCCAACTAGTAACTGGGCACCCCTGCCTCTGACAACGGTTGAGCTTCAGAAAGATTGTGGCAGATTCTTTAAGCTGAGTGCAAAGCAAACTCTGGCTATTGCAGAAAAACTTTACACAAGTGGCTTCATTTCATATCCCAGAACCGAAACAGATAGGTTTCCCAAAAACATGGATTTCAAAAAACTCATCCAAGCTCAAACACAGTCGGATCTTTGGGGACAGTATGCTCAGAATCTTTTGACTGATCCAGGGAAGATGAGAACTCCCAGAGAGGGACATCACGATGATAAAGCACATCCCCCTATTCATCCAGTGATTTTCACTTCGGGAGAGTCTTTGGCAGCTCTAGATCGGAAAATCTATGAATATATAGTGAGAAGGTTTCTTGCCTGTTGTTCTAAAGATGCCACCGGCTTGAGAACTACATTACAAGTTCAGTGGGGAACTGAGCTCTTCTCTACCTCTGGTTTAACGGTGAAGGAGAAAAACTATTTGGATATTTATACCTACGACAAGTGGGAATCATCTACCACAAAAATCCCCGAGGTTCAAGCAGGCGAAGTGGTCACTTTGTCAGAAGCAGAGCTCACTGCTGGGAAGACTTTTCCTCCACAGCCGTTGACTGAGCCTGAATTAATTGCTCTGATGGACGTGAATGGAATCGGAACTGATGCCACGATTGCTGAGCATATTGAAAAGATTGTGGAAAGATCGTATGTTCGTAAAGAAGACCAAGGAAGGGGAAAAACAAAAACCAAGGTTCTTGTTCCTACGGAGCTTGGATACGCTTTGGCAGAAGGATTTGGTCAAATTGGATTTGACAGCATTTCTCTGACTAAGCCGTTTCTGAGGAAGACTCTGGAGGTCAAATTGAAAGCCATCTGCGAAGGACAAATAGGAAAAGATGCAGTTTTGACCGAAATCTCTTCGATGTACAGAGAAGCCTTTGCTCTCACGAACCAAAATCAAAAAGCCTTGACAGAAAGTTACAAAAACGTTATTGCGCAGAATAACGCTGATACGGCAACCACTGTTCCTGGTGCTAGATAATCGATACTTACAATCATAAATATACAGGTATAGGAAATGAAAAAGTGTAACCTCAGCACAGTTCCAAAGGAGGTGGAACATCAGGCACTTTTCCCAGAGTGAATCGATCAGCCTCAAATTCTCTCAAGATATCGGCAGGTAGATCAGCTTTGTGTAATCCATTATCTTCCAACATCGATTGCTTGAAGCCTGGCTTTTGGGAGGATGAACCAAATGACGAGGCTGATTGGGCTCCCCCATTGCTGTTACCAAACACGTTACCGATTGAGGTACTCGGTTTAAAGGGAGTATTGGCAACGGTGCCATTGTTCGACATAAGGTTCTGAAATGGCGAACTGCTAAATTGAGACTGTCTTGTAGCATTCAAAGAAGTTTGGCCAAAGACAGCAGGCTGTGTAGTGCTGTTCTGTGGCTGAGAGAGCGGTTTGGACTGCAATGCAGAGGTAAATGGAGAAGAAACTGAACTTCCAGCTCCAAATGGTGATGCAAATGTCGTCTGATTGTTACTAGATTGTTGCCCAAATCCGTGCTGCCCAAAGGCCGTTGTGGTATTTGATGTTCCAAATGGAGTTTGACTATTCTTGGTAGAACTGCCAAAACCTGAACTTTCAGGCGCTGATTTCCCAAATGGTGAGCTTAGGTTTGTGCTCGACTGCATACCAAGCCCGGTGGAAGCTGGAAGTTGGCCGAAACCAGATTTTCCAAACGCCGAACCGGCTGACGAACCAGAAAAAGAAGTTCCGAAAGGATTGGAGACATTTGGAGCCATCGACGAAACTGTTCCAAAAGCAGATTTTCCGAATTGCGAGGCTCCCGAAGCTTGCAAAGAAGCAAAGGGACTTGAGGCTGAGGCTGTGGTAGAAGCTGTCTGTGAACCAAAAGGGTTGGAATTTCCTGCTATCGAGGAGCCAAAGGCAGAATTTGTGGAAGACTTTTGTGAGACACTTGCTCCAAATGGGTTGCTCGTCGCGAGGGTCTGGGCAAAGGGGTTTGGTATCGCCCCAAAAGGATTGACTGAGGACGATGTGGGTGCCCTTACGCTCAGATCCACAGGAAAATCAATAAATTTCCGAGTGATGCTGCTCGGGTCTCGTTGGGCAGCTAATTGTAAAAAACGGGCGGCTTTGTCAGAGTCACTTTTGAGCTTTGTGCAGCACTTAAGCATGTCTTGTCTTCGTGCATTGACTTCTGTGTCGTACGAGCTTTTATCAGCGTAAAATTTCAATCTCAGTTCTTCAAAAGATATATCACGGTCTGATATGAGATTAACGTTAGCAGGGAATGGCAGACTGTATGCAGAGAATGTGAGCGAGTGTTGTGCTAGTTTATACAGCTCGTTGGCATCATTCTCAACCTGCTTTGCTTTTGTGCTCAAAGTCGATCCATTTATAAACTGCTGCAATGATTTTTGTCTCCCAGCTTTTAGATCCACCGTTTTAGCAGGCTGGCCTTGGGGGGTCCCCATATCATGAGAATATTGGCAATTTGCACCATAGTCGCATCTCCCTTTCCTGTAATATTTGCATGGGATACTGCTTCTCTGGACCATTGTGGCAGTTTGTCGGTATCAGTTATAATCATAAAGAGATAAAAAGAAACAGATCCTTTGTCAAATATTTCTACAAAAAAATTAATCTCAACGCATTGAGCTGTCATACAAAGCTCAAAATTGTAAGCGTGTTTATTTGCAAATGATTTGCGTGGAATGTTCTACACCAATACGAACACTTTATGAAAAATACAAGGGAAATCACATTCGATTGACTGTTTGCCAAAAATGTGGAAAAGTTGCTGACAGATATATTGAGTTCGATAAGGTTCTGATCTTCATAGATCTCATGTTGCTCAAACCACAGGCTTACAGACATACAATTTACAATCAATCGGGCGAGTGTGAACTGGATTCAGAAAATAGCGATAAAACCTATCGGTTCAAAGACCGATATGCTCCTTTTTCAAGGCTCTTGATCCTCATGCTACTGTTTGAAGTGTATCTCACTTGGGCCTACGAGGAGAAAAATTTCATAGAAAATGCCTCCAGAACCTCCTTGACCGTGAAATTGGTGCTTGAAAACCCTGTGGTAATATTTCAATATGCATTCTTCCTGGCTCAAGCCATCTTGGAGACTTTGGTCCTTCATTTTTCTCTCCAACTGTTTATAAGCTTTTTCCTCAAATTCGGAAACCCCGCAACTGTGGAATTTGAGTATGCAATCTCTGCAAGCTCAGCGAAGTCAAGATCAACATCACAGCTACAAATTTCAACCTTTGGCTCAAAACTTCCTCAGGTGCCAAGGATAACAAGGTCGTCCTCGTCTTCTTCGACTTTTTCAAGCCACTTTGCTACTCAAAAAGTTCACTATTCCAGAGACTACTTCATTTGTATAGTTTCAACCACCATTCTCATCTCCAATCTGATCAAACTGTTTCCTATTGTTATGTTGATTTGGCCCTACGACACAATCATTCTCAATATCACCACCAATGCAGTCCAAATGATTCATCTGGTCATTCTCATAGAGGCCCTTCATATTGTTTTATTGAGAAACGAAAATAACCAATATTGGAAAATCGCTTTGATTGTTCTCATAAGTCAGATCTTGAAATTTGTGGCCACTAGACTCATTATTGCCTCGATTTTTATCTTCCTGTACCATATCGATCTGATGACGGTCGTGAACGTTGAAATCGAACAACTTTCATTGAAATTACAGCTTATCGACGACCTTCTCAAATACTCATTGAATTAGTTAGAGCGCAAAACTGATTTTTATAGTATACAAGTCAAAAAGTATTTCCAACCTTTAGAACTCCTCAAAAGTGAACTTTCTTCTTATCGTGCCATCCTGGGTTGCAATGATTATCTGTTCTGAATCAATTGCCAACCATGGTCCGTCCAAACTTTGGACCAGATACGGATATTCATATGTCTGATTGAATTCTCTCCTCTCGTCAATGGTGCTCGATCTCAATGACAAAATGCTATTTCTGTACCTGGCAGTATTTGCATTGGAGGATCGTGTCAGTCCTGAAGAAACACCTGAACTGGTAGGATCACCTTCTTCTGTACTATCTTTGTCTATAGCACGCAACGCAATGAAAAAACTCAAAGGCAAGTAATTTTTTTCGAAGTTCCAAAGATAGAAAATAGTCAAAAATGGGAGTGGAGCCAAACACATTGAAAGAATATAAGCATTCGACAAGGCTAAGGAACCTGCAACAGTCAATTGAAATAACAAAAGTCCAAGAACAACCCTTCGAAAAATGATAGGCATAACTTGTCCTGTTGAATGCTGTGGATGGATGCATGAGTAGATAAGTTGGTATTTGAAGACAAAGTATCCCACTATGAAGTATGCGAGACCCGAAGACAGCAGTTTTGTCGACATAACACTGTAAAGCAGCGTGATGATGAGTATAAGAAGCGGATGAGGTAGTTGCAAACCAAAGTTGAATAAGGGTGGCTTGTACAAGTCTCTATAATCCCTGGGAGTTTTGCAACTTGTTTTAAAATAGGTGAACTTCAATACCTGCCCGGCTAATAATAGCTTCAACGGCATTAGGGCTAGTCCTTGCAACAGGATAGTATCCACATAGAATCCTGAAAGGTTCCTCAATGATAAAGCTAGTTGCAACGCCAGTTTCTTCGAGTCGCTCAAATAACCCCAATAATTGGATGCGGTTCCCGCCATTGTAAACACAAGGAACAAATTGACAAAAACATAGAAAAAGTTTTTGGAAACAACAGAAAGCTCTTCCTCACCGTGAGAAATGAACCCTTGCTTGGAAGAGAGCCACACGTATAAGAATGGAATGATAAAGTTGAGCAAAGTGAACAGATACACAGGAAGCAAATCTGTAACAAACTTTTGAGCCCATTCATTTTTTTTCAGTAATTCTCCTAAACTAGGCCAAAACTTGCTGATGGTCTTGAGATTCAATAGAGTGGCCAAATAACCAACAGGGAAGATGAAAATAACACCCAACACCCCCGTCAGAATGGTGATATAATAAATCTTAATCACTCTATCTCTACGTGGCATAGTCACATTTTCCCATATTATATCTTTGGGAGCAGGTGCAAGTCTTGTTATAAGATAACTGACTCTCGGATCCAAGACTGCCTGAGCTATTGTTTGTGCTGCGGCGACTGAGTCCATTGTAACAAATGCAGTGGGAGTGGCAGAATAGTGTCTTTCCCTTGCGGCCATAATTTCTTCATCAATGATACTCAACTGCTGCGTATAGTAGTCAATAGCATCCACTCTCTTGCCCCATAAACCTTTGGTTCCAAGCTTTATCTGAGGCCTCTTGTTGTGAGCAAAAAAGCCAAATTGACTCAAACTTGAATTTAGAATATCTGGAGCCAAACTTTCCTCTTCTGTGGCAGTGTTCTGATACTCATAATCCGAGTTACTGTCCAGTATAAGCGAATGCGTCTCTTCCTCTTCGTTTTCGAGTCCCTGTGGGCTAGCCTCCTCGTCCCGGTACCGACTACCAGGATCAGATGGAACTTCACTTCTCAGAGGATATGAACTCGACGCAAAAGGTCTTATATTGAAAACATCAGACTTTTTATTACCAATGTAATTTGACCAATGTATTTCCAGTTTTCTTATTATCTTGTCTCGTTGTTCAAAAAGGATGTTAAGTTTCCTCCACTCTCTGCAGATTACAATCTTCGCCACTTTGCCAATCCCTAAATTTTCAAGACTCTCTTTGAGAGCTCTTTCTGTTCTCAGCTCTGGCGGTATTCCACTCAATCTGATTGTCCGGTCGGTGATGGAATTTTGCTTTCCAAGAATCTTTTGTCTGCAATTGATTACTTTTCTGCACTGATCCATGAGAAAGTATTGCGTGATGAAGGTGAAAATGTAAGTGAAAATTACGTAAAGCCAAAGATAAGTGTTGTCGTTATTCTCAGAGCCCCCTTTGGACTCCAGAATGGATTCTTGATCGTCACCATTCCCACCTCTATTATCGTCCCCCTGATCGTAATCACCCGTGTAGTAGTAGCGGACAGGTGATATGATTCCAACAGAAAATAGCCAACATATTGACAACAACTTGATTGACATTTTGAAGAAACCTAGAAACACGTAGGCATCGAGGCCTGCGTACTCCAGAACGTCACTTTCTGTTATTCGCCACAACGTGAACATCCAACCAAACAAAGATTTAGTGTTGAGCATGGGGGGCATAAACTTTCTGTTAGAGACACTCAAATAGTTCATCCTGGCCATATAAATGTTGGGAAATCGACATCTAAGCACACAAAAGGCAACAAAGATAGTCATTCCCATGAACAACGATATCAACAACTGTGTTGTCAATAGCCTCGAAGACACTGGAGCATCTCTCAGATTCTTATCTATATGAATGTATTCGTCGATCATGGTCAACACATTTTAAAAGGACCCCGGGTGTACAGTCAGATAATTTATTGTTGAACTGGTAATAATATTGACCTTTTTCTACCTCTCTAAAGATGTTTTATCTCGTTTAAATCCGCTTTGTAGTGTACTAGACATTTTAGTTTACTGTAGGAAGAGATCGCGACCGGAAACTTTATGAGCGAAACATGTCTTATTTGCAGGATTTCCTACAACGTATCCAGGAATCCGGCTCTCACCATTTCCGGACTGATCTTACTAATTTTTCTTGGCCGGAGACATTTGCAGAAGTTTGAGAAATCAAACAAGACAAAACATTGTGGCACTTCTACCAAAGGGAAGCAAGATCTAGCAAAGTCACAGCAACGCTTGATCATTGTTGTCAGTCAATAACAAAGCACTTAGAAGTGTGTGGGATCCTTTGTTCCCTCGTTTTGCAAACGGATTTAGGGTACTGAAACAGAATTGAGTATCTGTTAATCAAGACGAGACACATTTGATGTGCGTGAGTTATATTAACTATTGCAGAATCAATAAGAGACCTTTGTTAAATGGATTGCAGATATCACATTAATTAAAGAGTGTGAAAAATGACGACCACAACAAGCCCGCATTCGAGAACATCCGGTGAGCCTAAAAATGGCAAACCGGATCAAACGAACCCCTCTGTCGAAGAACTAATAGCTGTCAATAAAAGCAAGATACAGGAAATCCTCAGCAACCACTATGCCTCTGACGAATCGCTTCTCTTCGGAACTCTAAGTTTTGCACAGTCCAAATTCCTCTCCTATATTCTTGGTGAATTCAAGCGTTTAGTACTGGAGACTGAAAGTGGAACCATTACACAGTCTGCTGCTACCCCTCCTGGAAAAGTTGTTGATAAAGTTTGGATTGACATACATCACCCGACCATAAAACTTTATCAGAATCAGTTCCATTTTCTTGCAAAAGAGAACAAAAAGAAGCATTCGGTTTCCCAGAAACACGTTACTGGAAAGAATGGAAGCATTGAAATTCGTAAACTTTTTGGTAGGTTTGTGAAATTCATTTCCAAATGCCATCAGTTCTACAAGACTGTCGTGAAGGAAATTGTGAATACCTATGATCTCTCGGTTTACATTCCAATCAAAAAACTGCTTTCCACTCTGAAAATCGAGATCGAAAAGTCTGAAAAGAAAGATGTGCCAGTTGAAGGACCCGTCGGAAGTTTGGTTTACGTCATTAACAAGTGTATCCTTTACATTGGAGACTTGTCGAGGTACAGAACTCTAATCGCCAAAACTTACTTACCCTCTGCTTCGGTGTCCCGGGAGGACAATAATAATTACAGTAAGTCAATTGAGCTTTATAAGCTTGCATTGTTGATTCTTCCTTCGCTAGGGGATCCATACAACCATGTTGCAATCATCGACAGTTTGAAAGATGACAAGTTCAATGTTGTCTACAACTTCATTAGGTCTTCGCTCAGTAGCAAGCCATTGGTCATTGGTCTAAACAATTTGATGAACTTTTTATCGAAAACCCCCGAAAGCAATCCATTGCTAAAAAAGTTTGAATTTTATGACGTTATAGACCGAAAATCCATTACAAAGAATGAGAAATCAGAATTATTAAAGACTCAATTTTTGATGATGTTCAATTACTACCTTCTTCCTGGCTCATGGAAGTCGAAAGACGGAAAACTTATACACAATCACAATATTAAAGAGATTGAAACCGACTTTTATCGCATGTTGAGTCAGTTAGATTTCCATAAGCAAATTTTTAGTGACTTTTACTTCAAGCAGGTTGTTGTTTTGATTGGAGGTTTTGAGCTTTTGGTCGATAGAAGCATGGTTCATCCTGAGTTGAAACAAGACAATTTTACGATTACTGAGTTTTTAAAGTTCAGTTTCAGATACTTTGATAACATGTTGAAGACAATTTTAACAAACTGGACAGATGATCCTGACCTACAGAATACTCTTCTTCCGCTAGTACGTGTGATGTTATGCTGGTTCAAAGAAAGAGAGCTTCCAAGAGGTTACCTTGTGCAAACACCGTCCTATGCACAGTCTTTGGCACGACTGTTGAACAATATTTTGGAGTTTTTTAAAATGAACAAGAGCGATTTAAAAGAGCTGCAGCAGGTCTCCAGGCTCCCAGAAACCGACAAGCCATTGGTTTCGCGCCTGTTTGCTTCGAAACCCACCAGAAAAAGGCTTTTCAAAGAAGATGTGACCTTGAAAGAATTCAAGCCTGTTAATTATCATCTTGATGACTTCAACGATCAGGAATTGCTCAAGAAAGACGAGGATTCTGTTTTGGCTTCAATCGGTGAGCTTCCTAATGAGTCACACAAAGCCATGAAGGTATGCGATAATCACCTGCGTTTACTTTCCATCGGGTTTCTGGGTAAACAGATTCTGTTGGAAAATAGAGTGGGCATTCTATTTGACGATATTAAGTTCCAATTTGTCATCCCCAGAAAAGTGAGCGATACTGCTGTGCCGGTACAAAAAGAGATACGGGCTGAGGGTACAGGTAATGTGCAGCAGGAGAGAGAAAGGATACAGAGACTGTTGGGAACAAATGGTGGAGCCGAGACTGATACTGAAGATAAAGATACTGAATCTGGTTTTGGTAATTTTGTGAGCATGGTCAACTCCATTGTCAGCGAAACAGCAGCTCCAACAAAAACTACTGCAAAAGTGAACGAGTCATCCTCTCAAGCCACAGTTCCTCCTGCACAACAGATCCCTCTCAATTCGTATTTCTTCCCTTCGAACATTTGGTCGAATCAAATGGTCTCATCCTCTTTACCTCAAACCCCTTCCTCTGAATATCCAAACTGTGTTTTCCCATACAATGCGGGTTTCATGAATTATCCGAATGGGCAATTTTTTGGAGTTCATCAACTTCCAATTAAGGACAACAAAGTTGAACTGGAACAATCACAGTTTCAGCATCCTCTCAGAACGATGGAGGCTTCATACAATCCAATGAACATGCCACTACCCGCAACCAATGAAAATCGAGACAAGAATTTTGTCCAACAACCTTCAAGAACTTCAAGTTCACAAGTTCCCTTACCATCTTTGGACTATGGTGCCTACTCTGCCAATCAATATGCCCAACATAATCCTCGATCAAATTTGCAGAGTTTAAATGGTTCGAGCTTTGCTGCTGCCCAAACTCAGCAAACTCAGAACTATCAAAGCACAGAAAACAACATGGGCATCTTTCCAAATAAATACCATTCCTATTATGGCCAGAGCCATTGAAACTCCCGATGTTGCTAAAGCCCCTTGGTTTTCGAAAAATGTGACCTGTACACCTGAAGCTAGGCACTCTTGTCTCCTTGGGTATATTACTTTCTAAAATTATCGCCATTCATTGCCAGTTCGAAATTCCTGTTCGAGCTATTTCGACAGTTGACCAATCACAGTTAAAAGTACAAAATTAAAAGTTACGGAGAGAAAAAGATCACAAGAATTATGCATCAGGTTCACTACTAGCAGAAACAAATTTGATTATTTTTTGTCAACAAAAGACTCTGTGGAAAGCTTTTGCTCTCGTTCATATCTCTGCTTGGAACCACGTTTTTTTTTAGCGAGAGTAATAGTCTTGATTTCCTCCATTTTCCCTTTTGCAGCATTTGAATTTCTCATGAACGAAGGTCGATCTGCAGAATATCCGTCACATTCGAGACCCAGTCTGACACACTCAGAGCATACTGGTCTTTGTTCGGGGCATCTTTTTCGACGTAAACGGCACGTCCAGCAACCATTTTTAGATCTTGGAGCTCGGTTTCGGATCCTCTTCATACGATCTTGCATGTCCTCACCAGAGGCCAATTCTTTCTGATGATCTTCAAAATTATCGTCACTGTCGTGGTCATCAGTGGTAGGCAACATATTTTTGTGTTCGTACTCATCTTGTTTGAACATCTTCTCTTTTTGTTCCTTTTCTGACAAGTATTGTTTGCGCTTTTTTGGAAATCGAAACTTCAGCTTTTTCTTTTTTGTCTTTTCCTCCTTCGTATGGACTTCTTTCCGCTTTTTATTTGTTGATCCAGGTTTACGACCCCGTTTCTTCTTCACAATTGGTGGCTGAGGCAGAATTGAAAGTCCATCGATTGGTTCAGTGATAGGAATTGCAACAGTTGGAAACCTAGGAAGTTTGGACTTTTTATCTGATATTTGCGAGACAGACAGATCAATATCTCGGTATTCGTATTTCAGATCCGCTGGGATGTTAAATGTGGGAATTCTGAAGCCTTGTGACTCAGATCTTGAAGAAGGTAAGGAGTCGGTATTTTCAATGTTTATTCTTGCTCTTGTTCTATCCCTGCTTCTCGAAAATGGGGTTTCGTTAATAATACGTGTGGCATCTTGCGATCCAGGAAGAGAGGATGGAATATAGAAATTTGAGTCACTCATGTTTGCAAATCCATGACCTTCAGAGAGCATGTGTTCAGTCGTGTCTCCCTTTGCTTGTTCCTTCATAAGCCAGCTATGAGAAACTTCAACGTAATCGTAAATTGACCGAGGAAACATTGTTCTTGAAGACGGAGGACGGTCTTGCTTGGAGTAAAACTTGAGAGGAGATTGTTTGTGAACGTCGGCGAAAACATTTGGGGTCATCAGGGATAAAGAAGGAAGTAATTTAGGCGGACTATTGGAAGGCTTGAACAGCAGCCTGGAAGGCGATATCACTTCTTTTGGTGATGTTGAGGAGTAGACATCCAGGTTTCTGGGGTCAAAAGCGTTGCTGTGTTGGGTGTGAGCCAGCGAGTTAGCTCCGATACAGTCCTGCCGTATTCCATTAAGCTCATTCAATGGAATGCTCAATGTTTGGCCTTTGAATCCTGTTGTTTGGACGTTCATGTGATTGAGATCCAGCGTCATGAGGGGAGTCTTCACAATTTGGTTGGCGATATCAATTGATATATCGCCTGTGATTGGCCTTTCAAAGCTGTCTGTATCTAGAACAGTTTCGAAGAAACTCATCCTCTCTATGTTATGTTAGATAACTTCACCAACAGCAAAAACATGAAGAAAATTGAGAACATAAACACTCTCAATGGCAGGTTCTGATGGGTGTCCAACATACTATTGCACAGACAGGGTCAATCTAGCGAGGTTTAGGAATTTAGTAAAACAATGACCCGTTACCGCTCAATAAAATCCCTTAGTCGTAAATTTGTATCCTCTTTTGTAATTTTCAAGAGAGAAAAACTAAAATCGATTCTTAATTCCTTGAGTTTTCGAAGATTGTTGAATAAGGCCGTAGTTTACAGCTTTTCGTCACACTGTAAAAGCTGCTTCGATTAAGATTGAATGAACAAAAGAAAAAGCGCTTCGAGTCTTTAGCGCTCTACAAACATTTTTTGTCAGGAGAAATCAAGCTCAATTCTGAACAAAAACCATGAATTTTGAGGAGTGCGACATAATTTTTGTTGGGCGAGGATAAATTTTCGTATTAGGTATTTACGAGGAAACAATTAGATAATCAATTCTACCGTGTCCCCAGCCTTAAGAGACTCATTTTTGGCAAGTGCCAAATCAACAACCATCTGATTCAATTCGGCGATTTTATTCTGCTCTCGAGCAAGCTTCACTATCTTTCCATTCGAAGCCAAAATGTTGGACAATTGCAAATATCCAGACGGTTCTGTTGCTTTCGCAATCTGAAATAGAATATCAAACAGCCGTTGTTTGTCCAGAACAACTTCCACGGATGGGTCTATCTTTTTCAAGACCTTGACTTTGTTTGTGTTGTTTAATACCAACAAACATTCATCGAGAAGCCTCGAAACAATACTTTCAAGCGAATCAAAACGAGAAAACTGACTCAACTTGAAACCCATGAGCTCTGCCAGTGAACCAATGCAAGAATCTATAATCAACCGTTCAAGCTGCAACATGAAAACATCTTTGTAACGGAAATAGAATGCGTTCAACATAGGAGTTTTTAAGATGTCCTTAATGATTTCTGGAGTCTCCAGGTCTGTCGGAAAATACAACTCCTGATTTCTCACAAATCCCGCAAAAGTATCAGAGTTTGGAAATGCAGCAATTTTTAGATTCCCCAATTTCAGATGTTTGACGTCAAAGTGAGAACCGTTTTGCAATGTATGGGTGATAATGCCGTGGAAAAGTTTTGGGGAATTTGGAGAGTCTTGAGTCCATAAAGACTTGAGAGTTTGCTCGATCACTCCTAGCCCTGGGTTCACAAACAAAATGTTCGTGTTACTTGAAATATAATCGAGATATCTGTGTAAATGTGTTGTTAGGCTTGGTCCATTATAGGTTATTATGAGATCGTCAATATGAGGTGCCTGAGAACCTCTAGAATACCGTTCAGAGCGTGCTAATTGTTGCTGTGGAAATATAGCTGCATCGAATGTGTTTGTTTGTGTCATTGGGTTCCACTTGTCCAGCATATTCTGATATTTGATCTGAGAGCCGGAGATGACAAAGTGCTTCAACAGCTCCTGGTCTCTGAACAAGAGCCCGATTTTCCTAGAGCTTTTATCAATAGATCGTGATAGTTGTGATGCCAGAAATCGGAAATTAGCATCGGCACCCAGCAGGTACAAATTTCGAGACATGATATGTTATCACGATCGTGTATCCATTGTCTAAAGAGAAGTAGGGATTCGAGTTTTTGAAAGCTTTCAGTTCAATGCTCTGCCTTTGCTTATCGTCGCGTCAATAGTCTCCAAAAATTTCCTATTGTTTGAAAAATTTTCATCGAGCGGCTTCAAAGAAAAATTTAGCTGTGAACTGATATATATGTGAGACTTCTATAGAGTAAGCTATCAGAATCTTGTGAAGTAACGAGGATCAGCACAGTGAGCCATGTTGATCAGAAATATCCTATTTGCCACACGGCTTTTACGTGGGTCTGGTGTGCTCCAAACCGGCAAACTGGGAAGTATCAGGTTCAACAGTGACTTGGTTGAAAAATTAAAAATCTATGAAACTTCATTGCATCCGAATGTGCAAAAAGCCTTTGCTGCTAAAGTTGGAGAGACTTTGACTGAAGTTCAAGCTAAGACTCTAGAAAAGTTTGACTCTTCGAAGAATGGTATTGTTGTTAAGGCAATGACTGGTACTGGGAAAACTTTGGCTTTTGGTCTTCCTGTTTTACACGATCTTGTGAGCAGCACAGCTTCTGATTTGAAGGGGTCGGTGAACACCGTCATCATTTCACCAACTAGAGACCTTGCGACTCAAAGTAGAGATGCTCTGCAGGCTGTTTGGGACAGCTGCAGAAGAAACCTTCCGAATAACGAGTTTGTCACTGTTATGGGATCAACCTCTAGAATCCAAAGCCTTCGCAAATTTCAAAAGAAAGACAAACCTCCGGTTGTGGTTTGTACCCCGGGAAGATTTCTTGATATGTTAGAAAATGAACCTACTTTCCGTGATTCTTTCCATCGTTTAAAGAACATTGTGATTGATGAGGCTGATGAGCTTTTGAACAAAGATTTCAAACGGGATATCGAATCAATTAT
Source organism: Ogataea ortonii (assembly GCA_030561785.1). NCBI lineage: Eukaryota > Fungi > Ascomycota > Pichiomycetes > Pichiales > Pichiaceae > Ogataea > Ogataea ortonii. Next base: position 259,413 of record JAKTYE010000010.1, read on the forward strand.
CGAGGAGCTGAACACGGTCAGTGAACTTTCAGAAGGTCCAAAGGTTATGCTATTTTCTGCCACAATAGATGATGATGTCATGAATCTAGCAGAGACTATCATCGGCGATAATTTCCCATACATTGAAGTAACTCCTAGCAAGAGCGGAGCTCCAAAGCTTATTTCACAGAATTTGAACCTCAGTGAGAGTATCTATGAGACTTACTGTCATTCTATCGAATACATTTTGAGTAAAGTTGATGATAGAAATTTCAAAGCAATTATATTCTTGCAAACTACCTCTGCTGTCGATTTTTTCCATGAAATTTTGCACAAAATGTTAGCAAAGAGACACAACAAAACAAAAGTTTTCAAACTCCATGGTAAACTCAGTCAGAGATCCCGTGCTAGGACTCAGGAGGTTTTCAGAAAGAATCGTCACACAATAATGGTGGCCTCAAATGTGGCTGCGAGAGGTATGGATTTTCCTGGTGTTTCTCATGTGATTCAAATTGGAACTAATCATGAAATTGCCAGTTATACTCATAGAATTGGAAGAACTGGAAGAGCAGGAAAGGAAGGTGAGGCACTTTTGTTCCTGGCTAATTTTGAAAAACCATATCTTATGAAGCTTCAGGAACATGGGAACAGCTTTGAAAATGTCACCCATTATGAAGCAAACGAACAGGTCGAAAAAGAATTCCGTGAAGCCGTGGTTGAGACTATGCAACACAACCCCGAGACAATTGACAGTTTGATATCGACCACAATCAGCGGTCTGTTTTCTCTTCCCGCTGCTGTTGGTTTCTTTCCAAGAAAAACTCTTTTGGAGGAGTCCAGTAAATTTCACAGAAATTTGACTCGGGAGGTGAATGAAGGAGAGGATGAAAGTCTGCCTTTCCTCAGCGCTTCTGTCGCAGAAAGATTAGGAATCAATTCTGAGGAAGGAAGAAGGTATTTCAATATTCCTGGCGAGGCCAAGAGAAGACGGTTCAGCAGAGACAGGGATTTCAGTAATACAAGGGACAAAAGAGTTTTCTCAAGAGACAGCTCGAGAGATCGCAGGTATTCTTACAGCGGAGAATTCTCTAGGAACAGCCGACAAAACTACTCATCAAAAAAAAACTCCTACGGGAGAAGAGGCTCTAGATTCGAAAACTGATGTGAACATTCTCATTGACTTGTACATAATCCCATTTTTTTGCCAAATGATTTGATTCTAATGATTTCGCTACTGAATTTTCCTTGGAGCTCATATATATGTACGAGTAATATCAACGATGTTATTATATGCTTTTGTTACCATGAGAACATCCCTCTGTCTAGTCTGATACCTTGATCCTTCGGAAATTATATATTGGAGCCGAGCCAAAGCATTTCGTCTTATTTTCTGTGCAATCCTTTTCACAATACTTTCTGTGTGACTCCTGTAGATGGTTCCATCGGTAATACCGTTGATGAAATGATTCAAACGTCTGGGACAATTTCCGTCTAAGAATTCTTGCTCCTCGGTTTCTTGCAGGGTAGCCAGAGCCACCTCAGTCCTGAAAGAGTACTCATTTATAGTAGCTGTATAACCTCCAAGATAGCCTTGTGCTTCCAAAAAGTGCAGATGATAGGGCTTGAAAAGCGGCATAATGTAGGGCGTTAGATCGATAAAGTTCCATTTATTGGAGCAATTAAGAAACATGAATCCGTATTCACACAGTAGGAAGTCATCACTATGGGCACCATAAGAAAAAAACAATTGTTCTCCTGGCTCGTAGGATGACGCAGAAGAATTCACTTGAAAACCTTTGATGCTTGATATGTTGACCTCACAATGACTCTTTATATTGTGGTTTATGAAGTCGACGAATGGAACCAGTGAGAAGTTGTCATCCTTATTTTTTCCCAGTTGTTCTGGTAGCTCCATGTAAAGGCAACGGGAGTTACAACAGAGCCATCCCCACAGAAACTCGTCCTCAGAAATGAGAGTCTCTCCAGAAGGGAGATGAGAGGCCAGAAAATCACGAACAGTATTGTAATCATTCCTGAACTTGCTGTATTGATCATCTGAGTGATTTTGTATGCCACTGGGGAGCAGGTGGTACAATTGATCATCCGGATCATTAATTTTCCAAGTGAAAGGAATGGTTTGCAAGTCTTTTAGAGTGGGCAAAACTTGTAGGAATGGCAACCAAAAAGAGAAAGAACCCCGTTTTTTTTCAAGAACAAGATACAAGCTCAACAGCTGAAAAGAAGTCAGTCTTAGCACTGACTTAAGCTGCAAGGATTTATAGAGATCAATTATTAGAGAGTGTTCGGTTTTATCGACTGCTGGAACAAAAATGTGACCAAACGATAAGTTTTCCTTATGCAGTCTGGGATTGAAACTTTTCAGATGTAATAATACTGTCACGAAGTTTATCATGAAACTGTGAGAGATAGTGATCAAAAGCTCATTACAGTGAATCTCGGACGATGCGTAGATAGATCTTCCAGTTTCAGGGTCATCTGTTACCTGCACCTTGGGAGAAATTTGGCAAGGAGGTGCGCCAATTTTCTGGTTATCTTCCAGCCAAACAAGAAGTGTTTTCAGCTCGTTCATGGCGTATCGGGGTCGGTTTTGTGTGAGTTTAACATCAAAATTAGCTCCATAAGTCTGATAGAAACTTTTTGACTTTGCGGACACAGCCATAGAAAAACACTTTCATGACTGAAGGTGAAGTAGAGAAAAAGTACTGCCGACTATTGAAGATTACGAGCCCTTAATAAGCAGTGCATAAGTAGATCAATACATCATGTTGATTGTTGGACTTACAGGTGGAATTGCTTCAGGAAAATCGACCGTTTCCAAGCGGTTGAGAGAAAAATACAATTTTGCGGTTATTGATGCTGACCAAGTTGCCCGAGAAATCGTGGAGCCAGGTAAGCCTGCATACAACAAGATTGTTCAATACTTCAGTCCGAAAGTCGATTGTTTGCTAAAAGAGGACGGTAGTTTGAATAGGGCAGAGCTTGGAGCGTACGTATTTGCACACAAGGAAGAGCTGAGTGTTTTAAACAAAATTACACATTCTCAAGTGCGACGAGAGATGATCTGGCAGGTGGTGAAGAACTGGCTGTCATTCCAACCTGTGGTTGTTTTGGACGTCCCACTTCTTTTTGAGGCTGGAATGGACCTGCTTTGCGGGTTGTCGTTATGCGTTGTGTGCGATGACAAGATCCAACTGGAGAGATTGATGGCCAGGAACAAAGAACTGAGTCGAGAAGAGAGTGAGAAAAGGATTGCCAGTCAAATGCCCAACAAGCAGAAGGCTTTATTGGCCGATCGCGTGATTCACAATGATGGTTCGATTGAAGAACTATATTCAGAGATTGCCGAAGTTGTAAAAGATATCGCCCCAGGGCGATTCAAGACGTTTTTGGAGGTTGTAACTCCTTGGGGAATTTTGGCAGCATTATTCTATTACATAAAGAACAGGAGTACAAAACACAAGCGAGATTAATAGGAAACTTGTTTTGTACGTCGACAAAAAGTGTAGGAAAGAGGGAACCGTTCGATAAGAATCAAAAGTAGGAAAAACATTCCGCTCGAAGATATCATCGGCACCATTTTGCTGTGTCGACGAGCGTCAACGATAAACCAGGTTGTTGGGAGGTTTTTTCAGGCTGTGCGCCCAACAAATAAGTTAAATGAGTTGCGGACTACAATCAGACCAAAATTTTTTTGTGGGATCACTTTAATTGAGGAGAAGCCAAAGTATATAAGCAAGGAAGATTAGGAGATAGAGTATCTGGAGTGAATCTTTTGGCAGTCAGTGGAAAGCATTGGAATGTCGGGATTAGAGTCCGTGGATATTTCTACCGCCAACTCGGTTGCTGCCGGCACCAACAAGGTAACCAGGAGAATCGTGGCTTCAGGTATCGGTGGTAAGCTTATGGGCACTAAGTCCATGACTACTGTCACTGCTGATGAATTGGCCAAAGATTCGGTTGCTGAGATCCTTGCTAAAGATAAGGCTCTAAGAGAAAAGTATCAGAAGGAGAAGCACATCAGTGAACTTTCTTGGACGTTTCAGAATTGGCATCAACACATCAACTGGCTGAATGTCACCCTGGTTCTTGCCTTACCTCTTGTTGGATTTATTGGCTCCATCTGGGTTCCATTGAGACTCAAGACTTTCGTTCTTGCCATTATTCTTTATGCCTTTGGTGGTATCTCTATCACGGGTGGATACCACAGGTTGTGGGCTCACAGGGCCTACGACGCCAGGTTGCCTGTCAAAATTTTTTTCGCCCTCTTTGGTGCTTCTTCTATTGAAGGCTCCATCAAGTGGTGGTCGCATTCCCATAGGGTGCATCACAGATACACAGATACAAACAGAGATCCATACGATGCCAGAAAAGGGTTCTGGTACTCTCATTTAGGATGGATGCTTCTTATTCCAAACCCAAGGTTTAAAGCAAGAGCTGATATCAGTGACTTGGCCGATGACTGGGTGGTCAGAGTTCAGCATAGACATTATTTCCTATTTCTTCTCACCATGGCTTTCATTTTCCCCGCTGCGGTTGCGCATTACGGCTGGGGAGATGGTTGGGGAGGATTCCTCTATGCAGGCATCTTCAGAGGGTTCGTTATACAACAGGCGACCTTCTGTGTGAACTCTCTTGCCCACTGGATTGGATCGCAACCTTTTGACGACAGAAGAACTCCTAGAGATCATGTTTTGACCGCTTTGGTGACTTTCGGAGAGGGTTACCACAACTTCCACCATGAATTCCCATCAGATTACAGAAATGCCTTGAAATGGTATCAGTATGACCCTACCAAAGTTCTCATTTATGCTTTGTCGAGAGTGGGTCTCGCTTATAACCTCAAAAGATTCTCACAGAACGCTATTGATCAAGGTATCTTGCAACAACAACAGAAGAAACTGGACAGAATGAGAGCTCAACTGAATTGGGGTCCACAGTTGAGTGAACTTCCAGTCTGGGATAAAACTACTTTCTTCGATAAAGCCAAAGAAAGGAAAGGATTGGTGATTATTTCAGGTATTGTGCACGATTGTTCTGAGTTTTTGGTGGAGCATCCTGGAGGACAAGCATTACTCAGGACTTCTTTTGGAAAAGATGCAACTGTTGCATTCAATGGTGGTGTGTATGCTCATTCCAATGCTGCACACAATCTTTTGGCCACTATGAGAGTTGCTGTGATCAGAGACAGTGGTGCTTGTGGAGACACTTTCGATGCGCAATTGCAATATTTGGCTGAGAAAGAAAAGAAGAACTTGGAGAAATGAAAACATTAGGAAAAGGTTTGACATTTTAACTTCTATTGCCGCATTTATAAACTGCAGGTGATAAGGTTTTTTATTATATCTCGTTATGTCAAAAGAGATTGCCGCTATTGAAACTTTCTCCCCAGAACAGAAGATTTGATAGTTGTTTTTTTCTTTACGTAATAGGCTTTTATTGTTTTCAATAGGATTGATGATACTAGGGATTTTAATCAGGAAATTGAATTCCCTTCAACTGGTAACGCCTTTGTAGTTGATCGCTATTTAGTGTGGGGTCCGGGGTGAAAAAAGTTGTGTGAGTGCACACGCGTTTTTTGTTAGACATCGAAGAATCACGATGAATTACCGTTTTGAGAAAGTAAAAAACAAAATATTGTAATAAAAAAAACTGGACAACCAAAAAACAATTTTTTGGAAATTGCGATAGGTCATGGATAGCCAACTTGATAGCCCTTTTAAGGCAGCTGATTGATATTCCACGACGAATCTGGCAATAAAATGGAGAGCAGACTTTTCTTCAAGACTTCAACTTATGATCCGTCAACAGAGCTTCCGTTGTATGTGTCCGATACCTCTTTTCTTCCAACTTTGAACCCAGCATCTGCGTCATCTGAGGATCAGATTGCACGTCTCACAAAAGAAATTATATCAGTCATGCCTTGTGAAGACCATTGTTTAGTTCTTCTTGCATCTGGTTTCAGCAGTTACGACTCAGCATCGCAAGCCAACTCTTTCAAAGTGCCCCTGAACTTGATCAAATTTTTTAAATTGATACCACCCGAGAAAAAGGGGTATCTGGCAGGAATATATTTGGTTCACGGGGGAAACTGGGTTGCCAAATCAATAGTAGATGTTTTTAAAAGCTTTTTGAGCTTTAAAAAAGATATAACCTACTGCGAAAATTTGACAAAATTGGCCCAATTCATTGATACAACTAACATCCCGTTGTCGCTCACCAATTACATCATCGACAGATGTGTCTACCAAAACACCAAAGTGGTGCTTAGCAGACATTTGGAATCAATTTATGGACAACCTTTGATACCTTCAAAGCAATTAGCCTTCAAACAGTTCTCCAAAATACACAACAACCTGGTGTCCTATCTTTCAAGTCCTGAACTCAATAAAAGACTAGACCCCAATGAGTGGCAGATGATAGTCAAGGTCGGAAATTTGGATTCCAAAACATTACTTACTGTCTCCATTCTGAGTGAGTGTTTGAAAAGAGACCAGGCCGTTTATCTCTGCGACTTTTCTTTCTTAGAGCATTACATGGTTTTGGTGAAGTTCATTATTTCTTTGAGCGATTCGAAATACCCTCTTCTGCCTCTAGATGTACTTCTTGATTGTTCCTACGACTTTGGGAATATCGAAGACGTGAACAGAGCTTTGAATGCACTGTTGGATCACAAATATAGTCTCTCTGATCGAAAAAAGCTACATTCTATTTCAATTAACAGTCCTGTCTTGAGTGTGCAACCAGAGAACTTTGACCATGGATATGTTTTGCTTAAAATCATCAACCTGTTCCAACTTTTGTCGCGCAAGTTGGACAAGGAAGTTGAGGGACTTGAACATTCTACAGAAAACTTGAGTCAATCAAGAGTGAGACAACACTTGAGGTTGGTTCTATCTTTCACAAAAATTTTGTACAACGAAAGAGGGACCGATAGCGATTCTCAAGGTATTGGGTTTGATACTCTTTTCAAATTCCTTTCTGCAGTGTTAATGAACTTCGATAAAATACAGATTCAAAAATGCAACACATCTCTGAACAAACTGGACGAATTGATCTGTTTTGAAGACCTGCTGAGCTACAACGAATACGAAACAGCTCACACCGTGAACAGAAGTCCATCAATAGTTAGGAAGACTTTGATCGATTATAAACTCAGGAAGACTCAACAGCCTCCTACTCCTCCACTTCCAAGAAAACTAAATTTGAAAGCGAAGGTGGGCTCAAGCTCCTCGTTTCCGGGCGACAAAATGGAGGAGCAGGATAAAGAAAATATCATTGATATAAGGGCCGGCAGCAAAAGCTCTGTGAAAGCTCAGTTAATGAATGAGTTGGTCAAACCTTCAGAAAGACTTACATCCAAGTTGATCCAATATACCGAAAAAGACCTTGTAGTTCAGCAGCAGCGAGTGGGAGCATCGGCAAATGTTTGCCAAAATAACGCTAAATTCATTGCACCTAGAGGAAGAAATGTCAGCGGACTTACCATGATGTACGAAAAGAAATTATTGGAAGTTTTTGATACATGATCTGGATTTGCCAACTTCTATAAAAGGATATTTCACATATAAGCATGGTTCGAACAGCGTTTTCTAAATTGAAAAGATTGTAATTTTTTTGCTACTATAACTTAGAAGGTGGCAATGCTTTGACGGAGTTGTTGAAGTCTCTGACAATTATGCTGCAGCTTGTTTCCTTGCAAAGCTGTCTAATCTTGTTTTCAGGAACTAGTTTCAGAAGTTCTAGACCTGAAGACTTTTCCAAAGCCTCGATAGGAACTTCAAAGGATGTTAAAGGCACTTCATTTGGAATTGTAGAGTTGGGTAGGACAAAAGCTGCCACAGCGATTTCATCGGAGTTGGAGCTTCTTGTCAAAGATTTTTCTGCGACAATCAGCTTGAAGAAATGTGTCGGAACAGCAATGTTCGGAGGATTCCCAACTACCTCATAGGTAACTCTAAATTTGCCATCCACAGGGTCTTTTTTGGGCAGATATAAGGGACCTGTAACGATACGAACAGACGCATAATTCTGGGTTAATCTTCTTCCAAAGTCTTCAAAATGCGCCCAATAATCTCTATTGAAACCCTCTCCAACCTGAGGAGAAATATTTGTCAAATAAAACGTTTCATCCATTGCCTTTTGAGAGAATTTAGCATCTGCAGCGGGAGCTTGGTGGCCACGATCATAACCAGATCTGAAGTAGTCTCTCAGCAGAGCTCTAAACTTGGATGGTATCTGCTCATCTTCTTTGAAGATTGAATTTTTACGATCACCTCCTGCACCAGGTTCTCTTCTCAAAGATTCAGGAGTAATATGCTCCACAACGTAATATGGGTTTCTTTTTTGTCTATCAAAAACAGACACGAACTCCGATCTAGTCTGCACATCGTGGACCGGTCCGGGAAATCCGTATGCAAAAAATCCAGCAGGGTTAACTCCAGGTTTCAACGGAGTAAGAGAATTGCTCCTGGACTGCACAACTGGGGTCTTAGACTCTGGAGCTTGTGGTACCTTAGTCGGTGATTTTGGAACAGCTGAACGATCACCAAATCCCCAAAAAAAAAATCCCAGAGAGCCTAAGGAAACCAGAGATACTCCATGAATAGGTTTAAACATATTTGAATCAGTAACTTTCGATGGCTTACTGTTCAAGTCACAGAAAAAGAGTTATGATACTGCCCCTTTGCTTTCTAAAACATGTTGATCGGCTGGAACCCGTGTATCAAAAAAATATTTTGAGGCCGTGCAACAACTTTAACAGACTTTCCAGGAATATTGATTATGCAATACAGTCAAGCAGGTTGATTATGAACCAATCCGTGCAGAGAATTTTGTCCATAGAAATGGGTTGTTCACACGAAAGAGCATCGTTCTCACTATGTAAGATTAATTCGTCCCACGACTTCGTCCATACAAACACTGTGTTCATAACAAAGTGAGTTCATAAAATCCCTGTCTGACTATTGACATAATCCTGACAAACTTTTTTCAGGTGGAAAAAATTATTACAGGAATGACATAACGGTGAAGTAACTTCTGTATGAATTTGGGTCTTGAGACATAGCAAGGTGAAGAAAAAAACACTGGGCACCCAGAGTGAAGACCAAACTGAAACCATCTGGTCTATGGATATACAATCGTTTTTTTGCATGAGTTGGACAGGTAGTTGTTGTTGATACAAATGGTGAATCCAAGTGTTCCCAAACCTTTTTTGCGAGGCCTGGTGCTCCTCAAAACGACAAGAAAGATCTCGACCGTGGTTTACAGTGAAAGCGACAAAAAAAGATTCAACATTTTGATGGAAATGTTGAAAAGTGGTTCTGAAGTGCGACCTATAGAGGTCAACAAACTTGTCCTGAGCTTGCCCAACAGATACGATATCATGGGCTACTTGGGGCGTTTGAATAAGTTAGACGAGACTCGGCTTCTTTCCGGTTATTTGAATTTCAATCTGGGTCTTGTGAATTTGTTCAATTTCATCAATTTGAATGCTTACAGTAATTATGAGGATCAAATAAGTCTTGTGAAATCTCAAATCTCTCAGCTCTCAAGACAGCACCCGACTTACTTTGACAGGAGGCTTTCAAAAACACTTGATTTCTCTGACTACTTTGAAGTTTCGAAGTTTTTGTTTCGCATGGCTATCTTAAACCATCTTGGAGATTCAAGTTTGCAAATTTGGACTGAAATTTCAAGAAAAGCACAGACAGTTGATAGCCCCGAAATTGCAGAGAAGATTTTTGGGTTTTTGAATCAAGACAACCTGCATTTGCTCATAGACTACCTTGCAGTGAAAACCCCTTCTCAAGAATATTCCAATGTGAAACGCATATTCAATATGATCACCTCTTTCGATAAAAATGTGACCAGGATCAATAGCAAATACAACCTGAATATCTCACTATACTCATATAAACAATCTCAGGTGGTATCGATCCTTGACGCAGCCTCACCAAATTGGACCAGAGACATAAAAGGACAGCAGAAATACGTTGAAATCAGAGAACTGGCAATCAAAGAACTGGGGCTGGGCCTGTCTCGTCGAACCCAGGCATTGGACTCAGCCTTGGATGGACAATCACAAGAGATTTCGGTTCTTGAAATTGTGCATCAGAGAACCTTGGATTGTTATCTACATTTTTGCTATGAATACATTGAAAATCGGGTAGCAATGAAAGATCCTGGAGCAGTATTTTCAATTTGGCTGCTAATCAAACCATTCCACAATAAACTATACAATTCTGACGTCAACTCATTCAACAACAACTCTATGAACGGATATTATTATTATAGCATTATGGCAAAAATAATATCCTGCTTCTCCAAAAACAAAAGATACAGACATTTGGTTGATGACTTGATTGCAAATCTCCCTATTGAGGCGATAAAGGTATCACCACAACTAATGTCCATGCTAATATTCCATAGTTCCAGAACAAAGAATTTCGAGCTCGGTAACTTATTAATGAGCCAGTATAATGATACTACCCTTGGACTCCCGACTCGTTATTCACCAAATCAGCTGACTGCGCTGTTGTCTTTGTCTTTGAGGGAAGGGAAATACGAGAGAGCCAAAGAAATTATGGATTTTGCAAAAGAAAATTTGATCAAATTCAACGCAAATGAGTTCAATGAACTAGTGAGGGCCGCACTTCAAGGTGAAGGGAACGAGAGTGTGGCTTGGGGGATGATTACAGATTGTACACCATCAACCGCAAGGTACGCTTACAACTCTTATTTGGACTTTATGATCTCCCGTAACAAGCTGGAATTGGACAAAGTTGATTATATGTTCAGGAATGCAGTTAAAAATGTGAGCAGGAAAGATTACAACTTTTGGGATTATTGGACACTGGACTATTTCAAATACACAAACCGCAAATACTCTTTGAAAGTCGCTATCGGCATATATAATAGATCATGCCTCAAGAACCCCATTTTTAGTTCTTTGGAAGACTTCAGATACTCAATGAATCCCTTCACAACCCGGCATAATAAAGTGAAGTTTGTGCTTTCTACAGCCGTTAAGCCATTGATTTTGAGAGATATCTTCCAAAGATCTGTGGGCTACTATAACCGTGCTTTGGCTATGAACTCTGAAAGTTTGGATGAAGCTAAACAGGAAATGAGGGACATTAGCTTTTGGTGTTATGAAAGGTTCAGAGAAATTGGGTTTAGAGATATAAACATACTAGTTGACCTCATGAAGATTATCAGCAATAAGCACAGAACCATTGGATTTGATACCGCTACTCCTGAACCTACTCTAATTCATCCAGATTTAGAGAAATTGATTCTTGACAACTATTACAAATACCAGAAAGTTTGGACTACTAGAAGCGTTTTACCAAAGTGAATCCATTTGTTCATTCAGGTGCTTCTATTCTACTCTGGTATCAGCTATCACTGGGCTAACACACACATAATGTTGCACGATAATTACCCGCCCTTGGGATCTCTAGGTTCAATTGTCACACTACCGTCTGTAATTTTTAAAAAAATTTTTTTTTCACTGTGATTGTAGGAGTGAAAAAATCTGTAATAGAGGATTTCACAGGTTTATGTCTTTCCACCTGAGGACATTCATACGTAGAGAGTTCCCAGAGATCAAAACTGGATCCGAGTTGGCCAAAAAAGAAGATGGCTTTTGTTTTAACAGAAACAGCTGCAGGTTATGCCCTGTTGAAGACGTCAGACAAGAAGATTTACAAATCTCAGACTCTTATACAGGATCTGGACTCATCAGAAAAGGTTCTCAAACAGTTCAAGATTGCTGCATTCTCGAAATTCAACTCTGCTGCCAATGCATTGGAGGAGTCCAATTCTATTATTGAGGGCAAAGTTTCTGGCCAGCTGCAGAAGTTGCTGGATGAGTCTAAACAAAGCAAGAAATCAACTTTGATAGTCTCTGACACCAAGTTGGCTAATTCCATCAACAAACTGGGATTGAATTGGTCTGTGGTGAGTGATGTAGCTACACTTGATATCTATAGAGCTGTCAGAGAGTACCTACCTGGGCTTTTGCCAGGTATGAGCGATAAGGACCTCTCAACCATGTCTCTTGGTCTGGCTCATTCTATTGGAAGACACAAATTAAAGTTTAGTGCAGATAAGGTCGATGTCATGATTGTGCAGGCAATTGCTTTACTCGATGACCTTGACAAAGAGCTCAACACTTACGCAATGAGATGTAAAGAGTGGTACGGATGGCATTTCCCAGAATTGGCAAAACTCATCGTTGACTCTGTTGCCTATGCCAGAATCATTTTAACTATGGGGGTCAGAAGCAACGCTTCTGATGTTGATTTCAGTCAGATTCTTCCCGAAGAGATGGAGGCTCAAGTGAAGGCAATGGCAGAGGTTTCCATGGGAACCGAAATCACAGACGATGACCTCAAGAATATCAAGGCGTTGGCAGAGCAAATCGTGGAGTTTGCGGCTTATAGAGAACAACTCTCAAACTATCTCTCTTCGAGGATGAAGGCAATAGCACCGAACTTGACCTCACTCGTTGGTGAACTGGTTGGTGCAAGACTGATTGCTCACGCTGGTTCGCTTATCTCACTGGCCAAGGCACCAGCCTCCACCATTCAAATTTTGGGCGCAGAAAGGGCCTTGTTTAGAGCTCTCAAGACCAAACACGATACTCCTAAATACGGTCTTCTTTATCACGCCTCTCTCATCGGTCAGGCTAGCGGAAAGAACAAGGGAAAAATTGCAAGAGTCTTGGCCGCCAAGGCTGCTGTTGCCCTCAGATATGATGCTCTTTCTGAAGAAAGAGACGATTCTGGCGAGTATGGCCTGTCTGTGAGAGCCAAGGTTGAGTCAAGGCTGAGTGCTTTGGAAGGCCGTGATTTGAGAACAACCTCCAAGATTGTGAGAGAAAGCAGCAAGGTGAATATTTCTGAAGCCAGAGCTTATAATGCAGATGCCGATACTGTAAAAGATATCACTGTCAATGATACTGATTCTGACGATGAGGAAGAAGAAAACAAAAAGTCGAAGCACGAAAAGAAGGACAAGAGAGAAAAGAAGGAAAAGAAAGAAAAGAAAGAAAAGAAAGACAAAAAGGAAAAGAAGCGCAAGAGAGAGGACAGTGATGATGAGTCAGAGAAGAAAGTTAAGAAGGAGAAGAAAGAGAAGAAGGAGAAAACGGATAAAAAGGAAAAAAAGGATAAGAAAGAGAAAAAGGAAAAGAAGTCAAAGCATTAAATTAGATGACAATGTTATCATTCAGGCGATGTTCCTGTTTCATCGACAGATAGTCATTGTAGTTAAATGATGATTTTTACTTGCTCCTGACCAGCCTAATTTTCCGAAAGACAATCTTTTGCGGTCTGTTTTCTTCACTTTTAATTCTAATGTTGATTACCACAACATTCTCGATCCACACACATTTACGTATGTTTATTAGCTTATTTTCGTTCGTCAGTCATTTCTGCTGTAGTGTATTGTTAAGTAGAGTTGAACCTTACTAAGCTCACTCTACCGAAAACACTACACCGCCTTTCAATGGCGCGGTAAATATTTCCATCTTCTTCTACAATACTACTTCATGGGGGAAATTGGATCTAATTGGGGTTTACAGATCCCGATGATCAGAGAAAAAGTTACAATGCACTGATATGAGTGGCTCAGATCCAGAAGGTGTGTTGTTGCATGTAAAGATTCTGCTTAATCGGCTGATACTAGGTTTGAATGACGAGTACGCAGAGAATGATGCAATCGTGAATCGTATAAAAGAGTTGTGCTCAAAACAAGGACTCAACTATGAATCTCTGAAAGATCAATTGATGGACAAACATTCTGAGATTAAAGATGACCTTATCATGGAGTTGAATGGCGAAGATCTAGAGCTGTATTTACTTGAAGCGCAAAGACATGCTATTCTTTCCCGGCTTCAGAAAGAGGAGTATTTTTCCAACAGCAATGAAAATCTGCTGAACAAACACAAAGAGCTTATTTCACTGCTCAATCTTAACATCTTGAACAAACTCAAATTTGACACGGAGTACTCCAGAGTTTATAGAGATCTGGTTGAAGAGAAGCAGCTACAACATGAACAAAATTTGAGGTATCTCCAAAATTTGCTGACAACTTCGAGATTAAATTACGAAACTATGACGAAACGATTGAACCAGCAATTGTCTTCATTTGCTTCAGAAGAAAAGAGTGTTGCTGAGCCAATATTGGATAAAGATTTACAGTGAATTACAGTCAAGTAGATTTAATGTGAACATAAGTATTATGAATCCTTATCCTTATTTTATTTGAGCAGATTCTCTGGAAGAATTTAAATTTACCTATTAGGGACGAAAAGGATTTGTATGAACAAATTACAAAAAAAACAATATTATCTATCTTATTTCCCACGTATATTTATGTACTTTGTATATTTCTTCTTAGCTCAACTAATTACAGTATATCATTAACTTCTGCGAGCAACTTATCGAACAACTTCAAAATGGCAGGAAACGAAAAAAAAAACTTGCACCCTTAGCGAAAAAATGCTATTTATCAGTTTGTGAAGACGCGTCACAGGAAGCCCTCTCACAACGGAACAGAATCCTGGTCTCTTGCAAAATACAATAAGCCATTGGCAAAGTCTACTCTTAGTGAAATTCTGAAA